>JABASI010002704.1:0-18722 GCA_019776505.1 Tomocerus nigrus | reverse complement strand
TATTTGTGTTATCTATGGTATTTTAAATAAGTTTTTGTCTCAAACAGGGAATTATGAGCAAAGCAGCGAAGCAATCAACTATAATCCGCTCCGTAATAATCCAATATATAGAGCAGTATGACCCAAGTCTGTTTGTTACGAAAACGGTGGAAGATGTCCTCTTTAAAGGTTATTATGTAGAAATGATGGAAGCTCTCTCAGGAGTTTTAGGTTACAAGCTTTTGCCCAATGATACTTTTGGACTCTACTACGGTGTAAGTAAACTGATTCCCATGTGAAACTTAATAACTTTCCAAACTTGTAGTGAAGAGTAAGAAATTTGCATATTTCTGAATAAGATTTTTCCATTTTAATTGATCAAAATTATTTTAATTTCTGTTTAAATAGAAAAATGGCTCAGATCAAGGCGAGTATGAAGTATTTTCAGGAATAACAGATTCTTCTCAGTTTGGAGAAATTGCTTCATGGAATGGCTCACCAGATATGCCTTGGTGGGGTGACGAAAAATGCAAGAAAATCAAAGGAAGTGACGGCTCTACTTTTCCACCATTTGTAACCAGGGATCGAGTGATGGAAATATTTAGTGCCGATTTGTGTCGATCTCTCAATTTGCTGTACAACGAAGATGTTGAAGTGAATGGAGTGCCAGGCTATCGGTTTGTTACTTCTCAAGCTGTTCTTGATGATCCTCGAGATAATGCTGATAACATGTGCTACTGCACTCAACCTGGATACAATTTTACTAACTGTCCTAAGAAGGGAGCTTATCAAGTCAATGCTTGCAGAAAAGGTTTATATCTGCAATTATAGTTGTAAATTGCATAATTGAATAACTAAGAAAGAAAAATAATCGAGCCTAATTATGTAATGATCAGAAATACCCCTCTTGGTTTCGCTGCCCCACTTTCTGGATGGATCAGAAGAATATCTAAATGCAACCATTGGGCTTCACCCTGTCCGAGAGCAGCATCAAACTTTCATTGACGTAGAGCCGGTTAGTTACTTATGCCTTATTTCTTAGAACTTTTCGATTCACATTTACGTTTACACATTTCAGTTTTAATTCGCATTATCGAATTTGTATACATACATGTGTGTAGTTTAATTTTTTCTATATCAAGAAAGTAAGAATTTGAATGTAACATGTGTCCGATGTAACACAATTACAAGTAAATTAGACGAAAGAGTCCTTAAAGGAATAATAATATTGTGACAGAATGAAATTGGCGATTAAATAATTTAATAATAATGCTGCTTTACATATTCGTAGAGTATTTGAGCATAGTGATCATTTTTCATGATAAAATTTTATATTGACACAGAGTTCCGGTCTGCTGATGAGAGCGAGCAAAAGGATACAAATGAATATTGAATTAAGGCCTTATAAATTCGTGAAGCAGTTCAGAAAAGTTCCTCACATGCTATTTCCAATTATTTGGGCGGACGAGGTACAAAAATATTTGCTTACTAAAATTTTATCTACTAAGTATATATCCATGATTTGTCTAATATCCGATTTTTTATTGTTAACAGTGTGCCGAAATAACTGAAGCAGGTGCCCAACGAATAACAAGTAAACTCATAACTCCTAGAAATGTGTCTCATTTTGTTTCATGGGTTGCCTTTGGAATTGGTCTTCTAATTATCATCGTAGCGTGTATTATTTTTGTTCTTCGGGCTCGGAAAAAGAATTACAACACGTAAACTAGGAAAATAATTGACTTTATATGAAATTTATGTAAACTACGAAAACGTTGACATTTCCATTGAATGTATATTAACAATTGTTCCATTACAATTAAATAGCTATAGGATAAATGATGTTGATGATGATTACTATATACCTATAGATCTAGGGATAAAGTTTGTAATGACTAAGATATAAAAAGAAGATTAAATGTAGTAGAGTCTATTAGATACTTAGCTCCTTAACGTATCCTATGAGTATTTGAAAACGTCTCACTCACAGGTATAGCTCAAATACTCGAAAAAGTAATCTCAAATAGAAGCTGGGTTTAATTAACCCTTTTAGCTTTACCATTGTGTCAAATAGTGTGGATTCTTGTATTTTTTGTAAACACATGACTCGACATTTGATTTGTCAAGAAATGAAGCCAAGATCTTTATATTTACTTAGTATTTAAAGTAAAGTCATGGAGGGATATAAATTTAGAGAGAGAAATGATTTTGACATAACTGTTACTACTACGACAAATAGTTGAAAAGCAGACCATAATATATGTACAGTTTCCTAGTTTGTAAGAACAGAGTATGAAAAGTAATTTGCAATGCAATCTTGCACATATTAATACTTTAACTTATCCGGTTTACTGCTGGCAGCTTTACTATTGCAGTACAATCAAAGAACTCAGAAATTATATAGATTTTTCTTATATCAACAGATGAATAAGTTTGTATGTCTTTGTAACAATATCAAAGCATAAAAATATGGAGAGTACAATAACAGTACTCATTCATTACTCGTTATATAATTTTGGAATACATTTGTTACTATTTCCGTTCGTGAATTCCAAACGAGCATTTACTCCTTCTCGCCCCTTAGATTAGGACTTCATAGTAGTGAAGGAAAATATTAATGGTATTGGTACCTACTTTAAACCTTGCAGTGCTAAATCTAAAAAAAATACAGACCTATTACTAAATGCCTATTTTTTGAATGCTTATCTCATTTACTCTGTAAACATGGCCTTCTTGTTCTAAATACAAATAAAAGTGTTAAATCTAAAGTTTGCTGTTTACTTTTCCATGTAAATATAAAGCTGACACAATCCTGCTCACCTGTATTTTCAGCAGTGACTAAAATCAATTATCATAATATTTAAATAGTATTGCGTACAGATGAACATATTATACCAACATCGAAAGTTAGATTTTGTATACTATACCTATTATTATATGTATAGGTAGGCACTTGTTTACGCATTAGCCGTAGGCGGACGTAATACAATCTGACACAATTAGAGAAGCTAACAATAAATAACTAATTAATTGGGTTCTTTCACAGACAGAGTTGCATGAATTGTATTCATATGAAACAGATTTGAAGATACTCTAAATATGAAACGCAATTAAATGAATTCCATGCGCGTCAGTATTATAATATTATTAGTATATAACGACCTTAGGAAATCAGCAATTGCATTGCAGTCTGCCGTAAATAAATACTAATGCGATCGTCTACTGAGAAAAAGAAATTTTAAGAAATCTAAGCCGTAGGATGAATCATCTATTTTACGATATTCAGACCTTGTATTTACTTACTATGATGCGCACGATGGAAAATATAGCCATGCAAATCTATTATTGGCCTAGTTATAAGGAAAACAATGTATTTCTGCTTGGTCAGTATCAAGAATTGTGGAAACTACTACCTAAGTATATAGTTAATTCTAGTTTACTAATTGTATTAAAGTGATTCCATGAATATGCTGTCACTGGAATGGCCAATTGCAACAACAAAATCCTTAATTAAATTTTGGATCCCAAAATTCATTGCCAGGAAATGCCAAAAGTGGAAACTATTTAACGGGTTGCATTCACAAAGAAATTGATAGCATAATGTGACAGTTATCAACATCATATCTGGTCGGCATAAATTGGCTACAAATATCGCAATAAGATATAATATTTTTCATTGTTTAATTTGGATAAGAGTCATTGACAAATACATTGTTACAAGTAGCTACAAGATAAAATATTACATAATATCTCTAAGCAGCTGCAGTTTTCTGCATTAAAAACCGACAAACGATAAAAACTGTGATTTATAAAACAGGAGTTATCAATCAGCTCACTTAAAACGTGAAGTAAATGTGCTTATATCTATAATAGAAGCCTGACTGTAGAAGGTCGTTAAATATAATCTGATTCATTGGTTCATGGTAATTGGTCTATATAGAGCAAGTAATTATATTTATATGCACAGGTCCTATTTTTTGTTTACAAATGCTTATATAGACTACGAAGGCCATTTTAATTCAATCGCTCTATAGATACAAAAGGGAGTAGATTGTACAGTCTTCTTCAAAGTCATGATCGTTCAAATCTCTGGATTGAATTGAAACCGCACCTATTCAATACAGGACAATTTTGAAGATTTTTGCGATTCAAGAAAAACCTGCTTATTCATTCTATAATTATCACTGACAAGAATGATATATTTAATAGTATACTTCGCAATAGCCAGTTTAGTGACTTTATTAATTGGGTTGGTTTTATATGCTCGGTGGAATTATGGGGTTTTAGAAGCCCTAAATATCCCTGTGGTCCAAAGATCCTTTTTACTCGGAAGTACAAAAGATCTACACTTGAAGATTCAACATTATGAAGATATTGCTAGATTCAAGAAATACGGATCAGTGTATGGGGTAAGCTAACATCTTTACCTGACATAATGGAAGAGCATTATATAACATGTGCAGTTGTTTAATTTACTCGTATATGTATTGACTTAGGTATATGAAGGGAGATCTCCACAAATTCATATATGCCATCCAGAAATTGCCAAATTAATTTTAGTCAAAGACTTTGAGCATTTTCGTCACAGACGAGATATAGATTTGGGTGATCCTGTTTTGAACGAACTGCCAGACTTTTTACGTGGTATGTAAACCCTTATATAGGTTTCTTCTAGATACCTTTACCATTAATATGATTTTGTGATGGAGTGATATTATAATTCTCAGGTTTTCGATAAACTTGCTCTAAGTACGACTATTTTACCTGCAAATAATTTTCATTACCTAAAATGTTTTTACACAGATGAAAAATCAAAAACAATACGAGGAGCACAAACTCCATTTTTTGCAGCCTCAAAAATAAAAACAATGAGATTCGCCCTAAAAGAATGCATTGATGACTTTTGCCAAATATTGGAAGAAGATTGCAAAACTGGGATGGCAAAGGTTAACATTGCTAGGTAGGTAATACTTGAAAAGATTCCCTTGTATCATAATCATACTAATCTTGTTTTATTACCATTGTTTTCCTGTGCTAATGCTGCTAGGAAGAGAGAAAACCTATTTTACAAAGTGATATTATAATAATTGTAATATGCCAGTAAATAATGTGTGGCTTTTTTAAAGCAAATTCGATGGTTGCGTCATAGACATATTTTGCCGTATTGGATTTGGTGTCAAAATGGGAAACTCTTTTGAGAACAATATGTTTGTAAAGATGTTCAAAGATCTTATGGGCCAGAACGATGATTTTGGACTGATGTACACTCTTTCAAGTAATCGCAAATAATTGGCATTAATATTTCATTATAAGTTCATAGGAAAATTTTTAATTAGGTACCTACATATCATATTTTGATAATTTCAGTGGTATTCCCATTTTTAACAAAATTCACCCCAACTCTGAATCCAGATCAAAGCTTAAAAATTTCGGCAGTATTGAGAAAGATCATGGAGACTAGAGAAAAAAGTGGACAAAAGCAGAACGATTTTATTGACGTTTTGAACGAAATGCATGCAAAATTGCCAAGTGCGGAATACAAGAAGTTAGGCATAACGGAAAATACAATATTTGCACAAGGGATTGGAGTTGTTCTTGCTGGATATGATGCAATGACGACTACGTTATCAATGCTGGCTTATTACTTGTGCAAATACCCAGAAGTTCAGGATAAACTTTTGGAGGAAATTGACAGGCTGGCAGGAGAGGAGGATGGAGAGATTCCTTATGAGAGGATGGGGGAATTGAATTATCTCCAGGCTTGTCTGACGGAGGCTTATCGACTGTGTCCACCGTTTATTAGACCAGAAAGAATTTGTACTAAAGATTGGGAGCACAAAGGAATGAAAATTAAGAAAGGAACGGTTGTGATGATTCCGGCATGGGCCGTACACAGACATCCCGATTACTTTCTAGATGCGGAAACTTTCGATCCGGAGCGATTCATGCCAAACAATAATAACGAAAATAAAAAGCAACAAGACCCGTATGCTTTTCTCACTTTTGGTCAAGGACCTCGAGCGTGTATCGGTAAAAAGTTTGCTTATGAAGTCTCCAAGTATATCTTGGTCAACATCTTACAAAAGTTTCGTTTCGAGGCAATTGACGAAACTACAGTTAAGTTCAAGCCGGGTGTTCTCTTTTTAGTAATGTACGACCCAATCTATATCAATATTGTAAAACGCTAAGAAAACCTATTCAAAACAAAATAGAAAAGAGAAAAAAGCAATCGTAAAAAAGTGCTACACTAAAAATTCTATCATGTAGTTCATGACTCACAACAAGATTCATATCAAAGACACTACATACATATAAGGAATAAATCAATACCAATCTCATTTTGGCAAAAGAGCTTTATTTGATTATCGGGGCACATAAATGGAAACAAAACTAACTTATCGCATCTCTATCTCATATTTTATCTACCACACGTATCTACGTTTACCACAAGATAAAAGACTACGCTTGTTATGTCTGGTGAGTCTAGGTCACTGGTTGCATTGCATGTAGTTTCTTTCATTTGGCTTCATCTTCCTATCTGAGAACCAAAGACCTACATTAATAAATGGCTTTTTATGATCTTTAATTAGCAATACTCTTTTTTCTCCTTCTGGTACCGTCATCGCAATGATATTATATTGAACGTACATCTGTATTTTCTGAATTCATCTACCACAAATAAAAAATATCTCATAAAGTTTGTGGAGCAAAGAAATTTTTAAATTCCTAAAAATCTTCTGTGGTATGTAGTAGTTATAATTTTAAGACCAATTCACTATGAAAGTATTTGAAATAAGAATGATGAAAATGATTATGTTTAATTTTGCTCCGAATCCAATCCAGAAGAAACCCAAAATTGTTTATTCATGTCATAATAATAATATATCAATATCATATCAGCAGTAAACACTATTATCACCATCAAATTAAACTAAATCAAAGAATATAATTATTTCATTCCATACTGAGGTGTGAGAGAAAATTGAATAATCAAATCAGCTTACGTGACAGAATTGCCTAAATTATTTACTACATGCTATTCCTATATCAGATATAAAGCATGGAAAGATAATGATGATAACTATAGGCAAATTTTACGATTAGGGCACGTATTTATATTATCTGTGCTAGTATGCATATATGATGGAAAATAAAATAATACATTGAATATATTTAATTATAATATAAATCATAATGCAAAAATCATATTCCATCAGCACGCTTGGTTTGAATTCATTGACTATGAAAATCTTCACATCACTTGACATTTCATAAAAAATACACGAACCAAAATAATTTTTGACTAAAAAACTAACAAAAGATAAGTGTATAGCTTTACTTATAAACTGTCAGTGCTATTCTATATAGTAAGAGATATTTATGCTTCACAGGATGATAGTTCTGAGAGCAGACTTCTAGTTCCATATGGTTTAGGTAATGTATTATAGTAGGAGAATCATGTATTTGACTGGGATTTCAAATCGGTTTAGTCTTCATCGTCGGCTGAGCCGGGTGGGAAAACATTAACCAAGTAGCTCAGAGTGCACGAGCGGAAACGGTTCTCTTTATTATTGAAGCACAGAGTATCTGAAACAGAAATATTCGAAATAGGTTAAAATTTTCATGCAAATACTTGAAACTGTACAATTAGGCTGAATTAGAGGAAAATCTTACATTTCCCTGCTTTTTCACAAGTAATTGAGCTCGTCTGAAGGTTGAGAGACTCGAATTTCTGGTAAGGAACGATAGTTTCCTCTTTCTCGCCTATGTACACAGTGAACCCAATTTCACGATCGTCAGTTTGGAAACTCCAGCTAACAAAAAGGACGAGAATTAGAAAACTTTGGAATGGAAACAAAGGAATTATTTAGAGATCCCGTTTTAATGGCTCAATTACGACAAATAATTACCAGATTTGCGTGCCAGGTTGTTCAATGTTGTATTCCAACTTGTGTTTCTTTCCAGCAGCCACTTTAGTTTCAACCATATCAGTCTCATCCAAGTCCTCTGGATTTCCACTGATATCTTCTCCATCATCAATGGGCTTTTCAGTATCCTTTGCAATAACATAATTTTAAATTAATTTCACTGCCCTTTGTACTGAAAATTACATTTAATTGAAAACTTTTCTTACATCTCCAGTCTTCAAGGTTCCTCCATATTTGACTGGCAATTGGTCAGCATCAATGTGTTGCAGAAGGAACTTCTGTACTTTTGCATTGCATTTAGGGTAAATCTTCACATTCTTAATGGTGTTTTCTCGCACAAATGGTTTCACGATCTTGTAAGCAATTTTTGCCACCTTTGGTGCTGAAAAAATAATCAAACGCCTTTCATACTTTTTCTTCAGTTGATAGTAAATGTTCTGAATATTATTCCATTTAGGTACATTGATAACACGACCCGGTACATTAGTTTAAATGTATGCTTATTTTGAGTAGTCTTACCATTTACGACAACAAGCATCTTGAGAATTCCTGGATAATATTCTTCAGCTCGCTTGACACTTTCCAATCCGATTTCCAAGGCTATTTCGACAGAAAATTAAATTAGCTGGTATTATTAAAAGCATGAGTTTAAGGTTTTATACATACATGCATGCACACAGGTAGAAAATGGGATTTGCCTAAATGCATCCTATTATCTTTGGATTAGGAGATGCAAGCGTAAAGTTTTGTGTCAATGAACTGACACCCTTGTACTGCAGTTGTTCGCAGAAAATCTTTTGGGAAGAGAAAAAAGCCCCCAGACAAGTAATCGCTTTGACCTTCACGAAGTAGCGAATTTATAAAGATACTGTGACAGTCTATAAGCTACTTGCACATGTACATGTTAGGAAAGCTTGGAATAAACCAAGATTACTACCACACGTCGGTACAGAACACAAAGAAATATTAGCCACCTGGATGTAAGTTTGCACAATGCACTTATAATCAAGTTTTTGACTTCCATTCCCACTCCTGTACTCTCAGCAACAATTAAAATAATGCAACCTATTGAATTGCACTTGCATAACATTGCAAAATGCATAGAAAGCTCAATTTTTGTTTACTTAAAAGTAGGTACTTATTAAAAAGTGCATTAAAAATAATTTCCTTCATTTCAGGCACTAGTACCTGTCAACTCAAAAAATTATTTGCGATAAACACTGCAATAAACAGAGAGAGTTGAATAGAAAATTCTAAATCATTGTCTGAAACAACTGAAAGAAATTCTTACATATATGAGTCTAAGTTCTTATAAAGCTAGAATTGCCTGCACTATAATTTAGTAAACAGGATACCGCAGCCGGCGATATAAGAAATTATTTATGTAATATTGGTTAGGGCATTTCCATGATTTTATTGCGTAGATAATGTTGCTAGTTAAGCGGAGCATGTTTTTAGGGAAAAGAGATATAATGTGAATAAATGCATTTGTGTGTCGAGATAAGTTTACCTCCTGGAGAAGTGAGTTGCTTGAAAGTGAATTTTTTCGCATCCAAAATTGCAGTGACTTGCTGAACAGGCCTTTCTTTGGTGGACCTTTTTCTCATCTCGGCCATAATCTTCTCTCCATTGTAATCGCTAAAAACGATGAGAGCTTCTTTGCCATACTTGTCAATGATTTTCTTAGGGTTGTGCTTCTGCACCTCGCTCACCACCACTGCAACAATTGCACAATAATAAAACATGAGAAATTATAGGATGCAAAAGCGGAGAGGGCTATAAAACAAGAGTTTCTCTTTGTTCTGCCATTTCTACATTTGTACATGCAGTGCATCAAGAACAATAGTTAACCTTAATCGGCGTGTATAGTAGCAAGGAGCATATTATACTTATGTGTACTATATTATGTAGCTTAATCATAATTAGACAAACTGAAACGTGACGGCTTCCATTGCAAAAACTCATGCAATGAATTCCTAAGAACATTTCAAGTGTACAAATGTAAGTCAATGGGGAATAAAAGAGATAGCTACCTAGCTTTATAATAATGAACTGACAACAACGGAATATTATTATTATTACATTACAGGGTTTATACTCACTGTAATAACTGCACGTATTTAGGCTAGTTACAAGATGTAGGTAGCTTACCTACTGTATCTGTATGATGCTCTATTCAACGTAAATAGCTTTTTATGTAACGAAACGAAGTAATTCGCATCGCATGGAAAAAATTCATGAGAGTTTCTCTAATCCTTCTCTAAATTCTCCAAGGAACAACTCCATCTTAACTGGAACTAAAATTAGTTGAGAATTTTAGAGTAACCTTAAAGCTGAGAAAAACCTTTTCTCCACTTCCTTTAGCAAATGTACGAATTTCTGCCCGTAAATGGTGATTAGGTGCACATGAAGGCAATTTATAAAATTGTTATTATCCTCCTACCTACGAGTTTTCTTAGCAAGTGCTAGAGTTTTCTGGGTTATTAGCTGTGTACTTGAGAGATGCTATTATGTCAGTAGATATTTCACTTCTTTTATGGCCAGCGCGTCATCACCACACTAAATAAAATTCTATTTCATTGTCAGTATCCAATCCACAATGTGGAATAAGTGTCTTGTCTAATTCTCCGTGTAACGATTGCAAATAGTCTTCTACACACTGGTACCTACTTATTTATTTACCTACATGTAACGTTATCGTGTTTATGGCTAACCAGATGAATTCAAAGGAGGATAATAATGCAAAGTCAGAAGAAGTCGAGACAAAAACAATAAATCTCATTCAGATGGAAAATACATTAACCACACCACAAGAAAATACTATAAAAATCCTAATCGCAATTTACGGTAATGCTGGTCAGCTCTGGTTTAGTTAGTCTCATTATTATGTAGGCACGTTTATCTTTTATGTTGATGCAGGTTAGCAGATATATTATAGCACCTCCTCCAATACAATACACGCTTAGGTTAAGTGAGATAACTGATTAATTTCTTTGAAAAATGAGTCTGAATGAGCTGTCAAATAATTTTCGTATGTTTTCTTTGCTTATCTAGGCTACCCTATCGCACAATCGACAATATTAAAGTCCTTAATTATTATCTGTGCTAATTTTTATATCTTTTCCCCTCCCCGATGACTCAAGCCAATTCAGTGCAGTTCACCTGGTCGTGTTTTTAGATGCGAGCCAACTACTTTTCTCTATTTTACTACTGACGCAAGTTGCTGGTGTTAATTATAAGGTAAACAGATAAAAGCAAGTTGTAAGTAGTGGCTGTTGTTGTGAGCTGCTCTAGGTTTACAAATGCAAATGCTATCAACAGGAAAACTTTCCCTCCTCTTTAGATTTGCCTCCTAATGTGTAATAAGCCACATGCATGGAAGATTTATATGATTACTTTACCTGGACAATTGTCCTTGTCGACTCCGACAATGTCATACGGGAACAATTTGACAAGCTCCGGGTCGGGCTTGTACGCATCCGTCATAAGACTGTCGATATTATTGTCCTGACGCCATTTGTATGTCTAGATTATATTTTCAACATTCGTTAATACACAGATTTTAGTAGATAACCAAATCTCAACAGATTCATACGACTATTTTGATTAAATGTAGATAGGTATAGTCTGTGTACTATGTAAGACATAAAGTAGAGCAAAATATAAAACTTTCTATTATAAATGTATGCTGCACCTACAGTATAGTGTTATATCTTAATTCAAGACTATATAATAATCAGTAAATCACTTACAGCTAGTAAACCAGCCTTGGTTTTCTCGATATCCATGTCTTTAAAAGCTGCAAAGATAAAATAATTGAGCATTAGGAAAACTTTCATTAGCTTCTGGCATCATGGCTCTGTTGAGCCACAGGCCACAGATATAGAACAGAGAACATCCATATTTTATCTTTATTTGTTCAGTGTGTATCTGTAGGTATACAGATGTATGTGTGTAGTGGAAGAGAGGCACTTAAATCTAGATGAATGAAAATGATAAGTAATTATAAAGAATTTCATGCTCAGTCGAAATAATCTCATCCATCGCAAGTTAACTGAACAGGAATAGAGTAAAGCTGCAAGGTAGGATTGTGGGATTCTATCTTAATGCCTTTGTAAAACATTGGATTAAGTATCTAAATGTGCTGGCAGTGCTCATACAACATGTTCCCTCTTCATGTCATGCCATATCCCATCAATTTCCAATAGAAATACTAAAGTACTACAGAAGAATACACTTAAGAAGTCCGTAATGTCTTAAAGACATACTTTAGGTTATAGTATGTGTAACCTAATTGGCAAACAGTACGCATCATACAAGCAATTAGTGTGGCCCAAGAAAAAGTAAATAGTTGACTGAAGATGAGTAGTGAGTCTGTATTTTATTATTGTGTATAGATGTGCGGACGTGGAGTCGGAGGAGTGTGTAGTGAAGAGATAGAAAGAAAATTAGATTTACATTTTAGCCATCGGAGCAAGAATCCATCATCGGCCACATCTTGCCATGAGCTGATGTCAACGAGTTGCTCACGGAGCTGTAAATTAAATCAAAATCCCATTAGTGATTGAAAGAACTCCTTGTGAAATGTCGAGCTGTAGAAAAATCAATAAAAAGAATGCTTTTCCCTGTCGAAAGGAAATCGTCTGTTTGTAAGGCGATGGTGGCAGGCGAACCGGCTTTTCAACAAACAAACAATTTACAAGCCAGATGAGACAGTTGTATAAAAAGTGACTTTTTAATGCAAATGTAAACGATAATCGTCTCTCGCCAATAATTATTATTGCCACACTGAAAGATAGGACGCGCCTACATATTTATCTCCAATCTCAATCTACAAAGCCTCAAGTAAATAGAGTACGCCAAAAAACCGTTTTCACAACTATAATTTGCAAAAACATGTTTGCACATACTGAATTTCATGTCGACAGTGTATTCAGGAATACATTACACCACCCACAGCCAGTCTCAATCATTACCAGAGCAAGTTATTAATTTTCTCGATAATTGAGACTCATTGCTATTTTATTCGAGAATATTGTGTGGATTTACCTGAAGAAAGACAATTTAAAGACATAAATTATTAGCTTGTATTAAATATATTACCTTTTGGATTTTCTCAAGTTCTTGAGCGTTAGGAGCTGAGACTGCCATTTCTTGATAATAAGTTGACTGAGATGTAGAAGATAGGAGCGTAGTTTGCAAAGGTGAGTGGAAATTGAGTTGTGTTCTATAGGTACAGACGTAGTAGGTTTAAGTAGTAGCACTGAAATAGCACACACGTCCTCCGGTTGCGGTGTCTAGTCACAGACTGAGTTTCTGCACAGAGTCAGATTCTAGCTAAGAAATCAAAGGATATAAAGGGGAATCCAAAGCGTGTAGCCTAATATCAGTTCATACTGTACATAGTTGAGGTAAGCAGTGAATAGATGTTAGAGACTTAGAGTGTGAGTGAGATGACCAGCCACCAATACAAAAATCTCACATACACTACTTATCCACATTGAGAATTACCAAGCTGACTAACTAGCCAACAACTACTTTAGCAATCCACACTCCACACAAAACACAATGTACTCTAACAATATACTCTCTGATTACTCTCCTGCTCTGTGCATGCAATTTTTCTGCATCTCGTACCAGTTTGCATTATTACATTACTCATAGTACATAGAAATGTTCATTCTATACAGATAGAAGTCTTAAGTTTTTAGTTTTAGGTGTGTATGTACAGTGTATAGTGAGATTTACTATTAGGTACTCTTCTACTAGATAGTCCTGCAGCTTCAGGTAACTAGAAACTTACATGATGCACTATTGTAGTATTATTCTGTTCTGTGAAGCCATTAGAGATAGTTAGTCTCAGCGGTTTAGGTTTAGGCTCTCTTGGATTGGAATGAACTTCTGCGTACATTCATCCAATGCTCTTTTGAAGTTCTTTGTCGAGTCGACTACATTTTTATAACAGACCCTACTCACACAGTTATAGCCTACTATAAAAGATACTACTACTACATTCATTATTTTATATTATTATTATGTACATTAAATTACTTTGCCTTCCCTCGTTCCTAATTCTATTTTCTATTCCCATCCCTCCTCGAGCCTTTACCCTTCATTACAATTTGCAAACATTAAAGGAGATCTTCGTGGAAACTAATCGTCAACTTGAATTCAATTCACATCAGACATGATAGCATGAGACTGTACATCTCACTTTATGCATCTTTTATACAGGAGTACAGTATTATCATCATGCTACGTGTACAAGTAACTACGTACATACAACTCAAAGAAAGTAGGTTATAATAAATATTTCACTTTGCTAGCTCAAAGCTCTTACTACTTGCTAGTATTATTTGATTCTAGCAAATCTTTGATTCATGCTCCCTTGTAATTATTGAATTTGCCAGAAATATAAGCCTATCCCGTTACAAATTATATTCGTAATATGATACAACTTCAAAGGGAATCTATGAGAGAGCTACAAATTAATATCTACAGGGATATCAGTGTCATTTTGACATTTTGGTAGTTACAACTTACACTATGTGCTATTATGATTAATGTAACAATGTAGCATGCTCGTGTGTAGGATATTCTGTACATAATTAAAATTAGCATTAACAGATTACCACAAGGCATTTCAACAGTAATATTAATATGTGTCTATTCTGTCTATGCGGGAAAGAGAGGAAAAAGTAAAGGTTAATCATTCTACTATAGGCACTGTTGCAAATAAATATAATGAGTAGCTATGTATGTGAGTATCAAGTTATAGTTAATTATTATGTATTACGTTTAGCTTAAGGTAAATATAATCGTGCTATGTAAGTCTCTAACCTAATAAATATCTGTAGTGTATCTGACGAGAGTGGGTTGAGTCGAGTTCACTTTGTTTGCATTGAATCTGTAGAGTTCGTATATCTGTACACAATCTCCTTACGGTTATTTAGCTCAACGGATTATATTAATGTGAATTGTGAGTCACTCATTTACACCTGTTATCTCTACTGTATTGCATGTAACTTTAGTTTTAAGAGATATGCACAGTAATCTCTACATCTCTGACTTTCTGACAACCTGAGACTACTGGACTTGTGACGTTTACATATTAAACTACTTTATTCTACATGCACAAAATATTTCATAGTTATAAAACCATACAGAAGCTTGTAAATGCTCATAAAACTACAGGTGCTATGTATCTACTGCTCAAATGAAAGAAATGAGACTAGCCACAAGTCATTTTAAACTCAACCATAATAATAATCATACACATTTCTTGCAATACAATAAACTTTTACCGCTTCCAATCAGACAGAGTTGAATTATTTGCTCATGTAGAAATCTAGAAAAATCATAATAACATTACCTGTCTTTTTAAAAGGGGCAAACGATTTAAGAAGTGAATTTTATAAAATTATAAACCTGCTGCTTGGATTTTATTAAAACCATAACTCTTCGTTTGAATTTCTGTTCTTTTAGTGCTACAGTTGAAAAAGATTAACATATTTGTTTGTAGTTATGTGTGTTAAGACTACCGGTACTATAAATTACCTAAAAATCTCGATTGACTGTAGTTTTGTATGAAATTCCTTTGGCTACGTTAAATCTCTTCATTACAAACATAATTCGAGAGAGTACATAAATATTTTTGTGATGCTGTAGCAGAATAAACATGACAGGCAGGACAGATTCATCCTCAACTTGTATCGCATCACTCATTTACCACAGATTTATGTAGATTTGAACGTGAGGAGATTCTAAAGCTATAGAAATGTACTGTTATCTCACTGAAGACAGACGAACCATTCCCTATTCATCCACCTTTATTTTCATATGTTCTGACATACAGTAATATTCGTGCATTATTTAGTTAGTGGATCTTGCGGTTAGCTAGTTATGTGAATTGCCCAGCCAGTTCTTTGCTTCATGGCATTCCATGGGGAATTCTAATACTACTGATACAACATTTAGCATGAATCTTGTATTGTACATAATATAAACTTCATGTCTAGTCTCAACCTACACTTTTTGTCTGAAGTCTGACTGAGCTAAGGCTACAACCAATATCTCACCATTTTTCTCTAGATCTAGTATCTGCAGTTAGAATAGAGCTCGGCAATCTTTATATTAGCCAGAGCATAGTAGTATTTCTCTCATTTTATATATCTGTTTGTGCAGAGAAAAGTTTTTATTGAAGTTTAATGAATTTCAAGTTACTTAAGTGGGTTTACCAACAATGTTCAGATTAGACGGAAACGTGAAACATAAAACAGAATTGCTTCAAGCTTCCCTCTAAGTAACAAAGCGAAAGAAAGCTGTTGAGCAGAAAAGTAGTTTCTACTAGGCTTCAGTTTGGATTTAATGATTTGCTATAGGAGGATATTCTGAACGGACTCTCCCAATTCTCCTATTTAATGAGAAAACTTTTTTCTTTCTAATGCTTTGGTGTTAGAACAAATGTATTATGGGCATGGCATTTCTGCAAATGGCAACTGAACATATAGCTACCTACAATACCTACCTTTTGCACGTTGCCATTCCCATAAACTCATCTTATGCACTCTAAATCTTTGCAAGTTCTTCTCTGTAAGTACATTATGCTTTGTCAAGTCGAGTCAGGTCTCTCGGTCGGTGACTTAACTGTCTCGGCTTGATTTAACTTGGCCACTCTTCAAACTTTCAAGTTCAAACTGAACTCGAGGCCTACCTTTTAGATTACATCACTCAGTTACATGCATACGAAAGGTAGACAACACTTTTCTTATCTCGCACCTCGTTTCCTTTGGGTTTTCAGAATTTAAAACTTTTAGTAGTAGCATATGTAAAAGTACATGCACTTGGAAAATCATGTTAAGAGCCTTATGCATGTCCTTATCCTAAAACTCCTTCTTCTTCTTCGGTAACTACCTAGTTTTACTTTCCTTTATCACTACTGCATACATAAAATCTGGAAATATTAATGTGTGCTGACGGATTCGCAGATTTGATGTTTTATTAACTCATCGCTACTACTCGCCTCCCTCCTTCCATCCTAATTTTTTATACGGGGGCATTAATTCTAGTATGTTTCCACTAAGTAAATATGAAGTATGCAGATTATTATAGTATACATAATGCTATGTTGGTTCATCGTGTTTATATGTACAGTCTTTAATACAACGTTTCATAGTTTGGCTTCGTTAGTTTCAAAAAACTAAGGATGCAATTATTCAAAGTCAAAACCAAGTTCTTCTAGTTGTTGGTTTACTTTTAAAATTATACAATCACCACATAATACAGATAGACAGAGATTGTTAGCCACAACAGCTAGGAGAAGTAAACCTCACAGACAATTCATAAACATAGGCTAGCGATGTGCATTATCCGATTATTTGTGTTATTGTTGATGCTGAAGAATTTTGTAGTCAAGAATCGACATAAAATCATATAAGCCAAAATTTTCTTTCTGTGTTTAAGCAACACTGAAAAATCTGGTTCATCATTTGCAAAAACTAAATTAAAGTCAAACATTTTGAACACGCATTGCGAGAAGCAAGAAAACTATGAATTATGTGGCTAAAATATTCAAAATCTGATTCGTATAGAGGTAAATAGTGGAAATGTAGGTACATAAATATAATTAGGTATACAATCTGCAGTTTGTAGTATTGCAGCAATATTTTACTACTTTGCTTATCCTCGCAAAGTGTTTGTGGCTACGGTTGGCCACCTGTTGTTATGTGACTCACCTGTGCAGAGTGCATACAAATACTTGCTCAATGAAGGTGCATTGCATTCATTCAATCTTCTTTTTTCTCATTCAATGAAAAGAATACATGACAGCCAATGCGATACGAAGGAAATTGCATTTTTGCTTGCGCATAGCATCTGGATTTTGATGAAAACACCTACATTCATGCCATAAGTAGTAGATAATTCCAGTTTCTTTTACTGTCTGTCTTCTTGTGGCTTCTATTCTCTGTACTACGATATGGTAAATGGGGTCCCTACACATCCATCCACTACTACTGCTAGCTATTACAGTCGTAAACCTGAAATCATTCTTGTAAACAGTAATGTGTACTAATGATTGTAATATTATATCGTATGGTCATTGTGTTACGATTCATCATTATGACCTACGTATTTATTATTTTTATATCTTTATTAACTTTTCTCTATGACACGAGAACATGAGTCATCTGTGGAGTTTGCCCTATAGATATTTGATAGTAAAATACTTAATTCAACCTTAATGAGCACAAATACTTTATTTGCAATCTTTTATTTGTTTTCACGCAAACATTTACACATTGTGCCTACATCTTTTTCATTATTATCAAGATTTTTATCTTGCAGCCAATATTTTTTAACCCAAATCATCCACGCTGTATTATGTAACTGGTTAGTCACATTAATGTTTAGTTGTTCATAAATCTTCCGTAATGATGAAAAAGTACCTAATACATTCTGCTGAGGTAATTAACTTTCTATCGACAACAAGGTAGCTGCGTTTGATTACAATAGAAAAACAAATTTTACAGATGTGACTAATCTGCAACTTCAATTTTCTATGTCGATGCCTATAAATAATTACGTATTCATAAGAATACGAGAACATACGTTCTGGCTGCGCTATAACACGAGTAGGACCATAATGTGTAGAACTTGCCTGTAATCTCATTTAGTAATAGGTACGACAATGCAATAGGAAACATAGTTCCAAAATTATTATGAAAGTACCTAGTCACTTTTACGTTTCTCCCTTTTTTACATCACCACGAAATATTGCATTGTAAATTCAATTCTGGAAATATCCAATACTAGTCT
>JABASI010002703.1:0-18723 GCA_019776505.1 Tomocerus nigrus | reverse complement strand
ACTATGAACTATGAACCATCGACTAAGAACAACATAATAATATTATAATGTGCATCTTAGTAATAGTTTGTACAACAATATGTCAGAATTGTATTTGATTAGGTAGGAGTCTAAGTAACTAAGTATCTTCCGACTATCTACAATATCTACAGCTTAGTTAGTAATTGGAAGTGAGCACAATATAAAGACGATGTATATTTTTATGATATGATATCTTGCTATTATTGTGATTCCATTGTATTGTTGCTATAATAGTGAGGGAGCACACATCGGACACAGACAGACAGACAGACAGACAGACTACAATTCTACATGCATAACGAACTGAGTGCCACTAATATGGTTATCTATGTATGTATGAAGCGTCTGTTGAGAGGAAGGTAAGCTGTAGCGAAGGCAAGGGAAGGAGAGGCAAGACAAGTTAAAGTTTAGAATCAAGTTGAGTCGACTTCGACTTGACTTGGATGTGGCCCCAGAGCCTATCTGTGGCAGTACCCATTAGAGTTTTACTTAGAAGAGACTTGTGTCGGCCTCAGCAACTCCCTGTTTGCTGTTCTTGGCTCCTTCGTTCGTCCAACAATCACTCACTCAGTCACTCGTTGTCGCTCAGCTACGAAACACAGTTTTTCTCTCACTCTGTTCCATTGTCTCCCTTGAACATGATTACCTGACTTAGTAGCCACCGCTCTCTGTCTCTTGCCCTAACAGTCCACGGCCACTACTAAATACGACAGACAGTCACATTCATTTTACACACCAACTTAGCTAACTCTGCTATAATTATTTCATTGTTGATTGTATTTACGATTAGGTCAGAGCAAGCCTCGCTCACGTTCCACTAACTAACGACGTTTTGTTCTCTGCACAAATACAGCAGCACTAACACTTACTAACGGAGTACGAGTACGACTACGACTCCTATTGTTTCCTACTAAATCCTTAATACTTGTTTCTATTTCATTATTATGATTATATTCCTCAAAAGTTCCTTTCCGCTCCCTACATAAGTAACTACAGATAAAAACACAAAATATCATTATTGCCTAACAGTAATAACTCAATCTTCACGTTTTTCTCTTGTTTTACGGATCTTTATCGCTCTTGCCTCCATTTTTCGACACTGCATCTCAACTTTTAAGACATATCATCGATAAGCTCTCCGTCACAGCAGCTTCAAAGGCTGGCTGTAGTAAAAACCCTTTGCAATTACACACGCAGATCATAAGAAGCGGCTAATTACAGGTTACAAGTGTCTATCGTGTCATTTCTTGTTCTGTTGCTTCTTGGAAATTGGATGGTTTATTAGCATTGAGCACTATTGTAATAGTGCTGCCTAGGTAATAGACGATTAGCACGTAGCTAATATATTTCCAGTGGGATTCGTGAGTAGTAGCAAGTAATCTGAAATCTGCTAAGCCAACAAAGTCAACATGTGAGCCCACTCAGAACTTAAGTGCAGAATTGCCAGTGTGTACTCAGCACCGTTGTTTTTGCAGGATCCATTGCATCATCTTATCTTCGAATGACTGATTATTAAAGAGTGATGTGATCTAATGAGTCTTGTCCTGGAACTCCCAGCCATAATTACACCTGTATAGCCACTATGCTATAAATTAATGTGAAGGCCACTGACGCCAGTTAAGTTCCATTTCAATCATCACTTGAAAATTAAATCCTGCTACTGCATTTATAAAACGTCGCTAAATGGCAATGCAATAATATTGACGAGGAAACCATTGCTTTTTTATCAAGGAACAGAAAAAGGAGTGTACACACGTGTTTTTTCCCCTATTTTCTGCTTTGTTCATTAGTTGGAGCAAAAAGTACATGTGCTAAGGTTTAAGACGACAACAATAGCGTGTGTGTTTCAGGAATGGCAAGGACTAGAGTCCGTTTGTGGTTGACAAATCGTAGGCTGCTGTGATGGCAGTGATAAGTACGAGAGTTGAATGTTGAAGCCATTACTTGGTTATATACTAGTGACGGTTTCATTTCTCTTCTTTGCCAATGTAATAAAAAATAGGCATCATTGAAAGATCCCCCTGTTTATTACATGCACGTGCGGAAGAAAGATCATTTCCGAACAAATTGAGTAAAAACAATCGACTTGAAGATCAGGAGTTGCATTTGCTGGATCAGCTTGATCGAAGGCAAGCCAAGCATTACAGCAGAATCCAAAATAATAAATAGAAATTAGTTTTCCGAAACTAAAGTGTCTCTCTCTCTCTCTCTCTCTGAGTAAAACGACTTTAATCGTGAGAATCTAGTGAGTGAGCAAATTGATTGGAAATCAGAGAGCAGGTTCCACATGAGTGCCAGTGGGACAGAAAACTGAAGCTTTACCTCATCTCCGACAGATTTCTGGTGGCAAGGTAAGGTGGAGTCGTCAAATCAACTTCTACGCCAAATTATTTTATTTTCCTATCGACAACAACCAGCTCTGCTCCAATGATTACATACAGAAACAATTAGGAATTATTGAATAAGTATAGACTTCTTAGCTATGCATCCGCACATATAATTGAAAACGAAACAGAAACGTGCTTTGGTATGTTGGGCATGGCTGCCTAGCGACCCAGTCGACTAATAACTGCCACTAGTGGTCAACAATTATGAGTTAATATTTTACATTGTTGCAGACAAGAGTTGTCAGATTCCTAGCACGTCAATTTACACTGCATCACATAGAAACGCGAAAAAACAAGGATAGATAGACGCTTAGCTAGCTACCTTCTTTCATCTAAGACATACGTAGCTATTATCTTCTATCCATATCCATACTCCTTAATGCCCAACTAGCAATATTAATCTAAAGCACAAATATGCAGTGGATTATTCGTGCTCTGAGTTCTTAGCGGTTGAATGACCCAATACTCGCTCATTCTGCATATTCCCCTCTCAAACAACCATAATAACGAAGTGAGAAACCTGTTTTTTGCACTCAAGTGTGCGATACATTATGTATGATAACTTATTATGTTCATCAAACAAGCAAGTGATGTGTGAGCGAGCATTTCTGAGACGAGAGCAGTGAGCACTCATTTTACTCACTCACTAACTCACTCACTCACTTACATTTTCCATACACACAGAACAGGCAGACGACATTGACTTTTCCTTTATTATTACGTCTTTAGTTGCTGACTTGTTCGGTTTCACTAGTCACCATCATCCACCTAACCTAACCGTATTCAAATGCTAACAAACTTTGACGGAAGCCACTCCTAGACAAAAGGTGCACTCGCCTAGCCACTCTTACTTACTTACTTACTTACTCAACGAACGATTCCTAAAAACACCTTACTCTCTCGTCTTAATCGTATCCCCATTGTTTTTAATTGTTTTTCTAATTTCATTTACAATGATTTCCATTGTCTCCGTCGGTTACTGTAATCTAGGCTTGCACTTTTTAGATGTACTTATTCTCAGACCTTTTTATCCCTATATCCATCTTTTCAAAACATGCAATTGCAGCAATTGCAGGATACTACACACATACATACATGATCCCATTAAGAAATCTACTGATAGAAAGACAATTAACGCCACACTGCAAAAATACTCGTCTATCGACCAGCTTCAATTATATCAACTACTAACTAATCTAAATACATTAATTAAAGTTTCACGTATGTGGCATGCGGAATAGGATACACCTCATTATCTCTACAAATCGCCAAGTTCAAAAAACATTAAAAAACCAGTATGACAAAGCCTATTATTTACATCTATCAATGAGCAAACAGCCACATTTATCTTTTGCATACAACATTTCCAACATTTATTCACTTTGTATCTTTTCTAAAGAATAATAGCAAAAACGGAAATAAATAGTTCACCTTTTTTCCACATAAATAACGCAGGGTGCAAATCTCTATCGTCTTTTACCTACACTATATTTATAATAATCACTTTTACTATCAGTAATTAGCTACAAACGTATTTACCTGTTGTAGATATTCAATGCCAACGCAGCATACTCACACCCACGTGAAAAGAAAGCACCCTGCTGCTCTTTTTTATCACTTTCAATTCTATTTCTTATTGAATCTATCTCCCAATCTCAATCAAAACTACTTAGGTATATTTGGGATAGTGTAAGTTCAGTATTATACTAGTATTCAACGATACCAGACATGCAATTGCTAAATCATAGCTACACTACACTACTGCTACGCCATAAATAACAATGCACCTGCCTTACAAATTCGGACACTCCAACTCTAGAGCACAAATCATTATTAAAAATTAATCAATAGAAAACTAATGTGCACTAGAGTTCCGACAGGGACTCAGTCTGAACACAATCCTTTCAATGAAGTCAATCAATTTGCCATCTTTTGATCGCTCTCTTTTGACGCGGCTCGATTAGCAACTCACACTCACGCCATTATGCTCGTAATTATTAGGCTGTAGATCTTTTGTCTTTGTCACGTACAATGTTCCGACGGAATAATTGCAGCAGAGAGCAGAGCAGTTACAACGCATAGAGTTAACGATTGCTACGTGTAATTTAGCCCCACTTAATATTCGATAGACGTTCTGTGCATTATTTTATAGACTCAGGTAGCTAATTGGCATTAGATAATGTAAAGGGATCTCCGACAATGTCTATTGAAACAGATTACCAGTACAGAAGTGTAAATGAATGATAATGAGTGATAAGGATCTGTTAGAGAGCTTTCTGCATGATGATGTCAACCAGAATTAAACTAAGATGTGTCCTGTGGTGTTTTCAGGAAAGATGAAGTGGCCACAATCAAAATGGCTGATATTCGCAATTTTAGTGCCATTCCTGATGAGTCCAACGTGGACGCTGAGAATACGAGAAGATGGAGAGTCGATCCGTGGAGTCACGGGTCCCAGTGTCCCTTACAGAAGAAAATCTCCCGGTAGTCGCTACACAGAGTTGCTTATCAAGCCGCCGCGGCACTTACAAAGTCATGTGGAACAAAAGACTGAGCTTCTTCCATATCAAGAAAATGGTCCTGGAGTCACGGACGGGAATGAGTCTACGCCACGCTTACCAGGCATACCACCTTCTCTGCGAAGGAATTTTGCCCGGCTCACAGCCACAACGACACAAGGGCCGGGGGCAGAGTACCCCACCACCAAACAATTCAAAACTAAGTCTTCCCGACGAAGAAAAGTCAAACGCCCGCCCAAGCTAAAGGCAACGACGCCGAAAGTCGTCGAAGAGGATTTAGGCATCGCCGACAAAATGAACGCAACGAGTGGTGATAAAAACCTTGCGCTTGAAATAGGAGCTGATGACGGGAAGTACGCTCTAATTGATAAGTTCTTCGACAACAGCAACAACAAAGCTCCTGGAATACTTTCCTATGCTCAGAGTCAAGACTTTGCCAATGACAACGAGAAAACTTTAGGGAATGTTGCCGCAAACGACATTTGGCTATCAGAGGGCCATTTGCTGGTGCTGAAGGGAGGAGACTACGATTCCTCGGTGAATAGCAACTGGAAACCCATAGATGACTATCAGCGAGACAAGAAGCCTCCGTTAAGAATTCCTCTGGACACAAACAATCCTCCACCGTTCCCTGTTTTCGTCAATGAGTCCGGTCCTCCGATTTTCCTAGGCCCACCACCTCCTTTTGGTCTGCCGTACCCTCCACCTGGTTTAGGGGGAAATGGATCCTTCGACCCGAGCAACTTTCCTCCTCCCGGACTCATCCCGCTCTTCCCTAATGGAACAATCCCTAACTTCTTAGGACCTCCTCCTGGCTTTAACGGAGGGAATAATTCTTTGCCTCCATTCCCATTCCCAGGACCCCCTGGAGGGGTGAATGGTGGAAAATTCGGTGGCGTTAATGGTGGAGTCAACGGAGGCGTCAACGGAGGCGTCAATGGAGGAGTTTATGGAAACGGAGGCTATGGCAATGGAGGTGGATTTGGACCCCCTCCAGGAAACTTTCCATTTCCCCCACCTGGCTTTAACAACGGACCTCCGAATGGAACATTCCCACAATTTCTTCCCC
The DNA here is from genome assembly GCA_019776505.1 of Tomocerus nigrus. Lineage (NCBI taxonomy): Eukaryota > Metazoa > Arthropoda > Collembola > Entomobryomorpha > Tomoceridae > Tomocerus > Tomocerus nigrus. Next base: position 12,727 of record JABASI010002703.1, on the reverse strand, counting down.
CACCTCCAGGATTCAATCCGAATTTTACAGGCGGTCCTCCTCCGCCAGGATTTCCATTTCTGCCGCCACTAGTGCTCAATCCAAATGACAACGAAACAGACGATCCTTCAATATTTCTGCCGCCTCCCTATGACTTCGAGTACAAGGAGAACGAAGAGAGTTTGGTTCCCCCTGGTCCTTTCGCTCCTGGCCTTGTTGTCCCACCACCAAAAGACTACTACACAGTGTACAACAGAACAAAAAGACCTTCAATATCATCTCATCTCGGACATTCTCCATTGTCATCCATTCCAGGTCAGCCTGGAAAGCGTCCACAACGACCAAACGCCAAGAAGCCGAAATTCCCTGTGACAAATCCACCAGACGACAGCTTAGAAGCATATCTGCCAGAATCAACGCCTCATCCTGCAGTCACACCACCCAAGAAACGAAAACAACGGCCTGGTAAGTCAAGTGTTAAGGGAGTATTTGGTGAGGCAGCACAAAAATTCGCACAGCAAAGTAGCAAAGACGAGGACACTGTCCTAACGCCAGTACTTCCACTTCCAGATCCAGGAGTCAGCCAGGCTCCAGTCATTCTCCTTCCTCGCCTCGTCGGAACCACCCCCGCCACCACCACCACCAAGAAGCCCCTCAACTACATCTACGTCAGAGGGAAATTAAAGTCCCTAGCTCAGATTGCCGCAGAAGAGGCGGCTGACGACGAGTACGAGTACGAACCCACTCCACGACCGCCCTACGACCCCAGAGGATACCCCACCAGAGTCCTCGACGAAAACAACGAAACTCTGCAGCAGTTCCCAAAGAAGAGTCCCACGCCAGAGCCCCACAAGTCCTACTACTACAGCACGCCCAAATATGAGAACATCTACAGCCCCACTCCCACCAAACTCAAAAGTCGTCCACCGGCACCCACCAGCTACAGCTACCCAACTGGACCTCCTCTCGGCGAACCTCCGTCCCAGCAGCCCCTCATCCACCACAATCAACAAGACTACCTGGGACAAAACGGAAACAGGGACAATCAACTGGGCAACCAAGGCCCCTACCTTCTCCGCCAAAATAATTTCAACACGGACAAAGTGACACCAACAGGGCCGGCTTACTACACGAGCAGCGTGGACGAACCTGGCCAGCCACAGCCATTACGTCTCGACCAGTTTGGGCGCCAACAACCGCAATTCCCAATCAACTCTCAACGCCAACCGCACACTTACTCTCACGTCCCAGCCAACAACAACCTGCCCACAAGGAACAGCGGCTTCCGACCGGCCTTTGGGCCCCAGCAGCACAGCCAGCAACAGCCGCCCCGCTCACAAGTCCTCTTCCCGGGTCAAGTCACCCAAACCGGCCCCATCTTCAATTTTAGAAACCCTAACTTCCCGCAGCAGAATCCGCAGAGCCAAGGCTACTACTCCCCCATCACGCAGTACCACCAGCCGTTGGACCAGAATCCTCAGAGTGGGCCCTACCACCAAAACCAGTACTACCAGCCGCCTAGTTCAAACGGAGGATTCCGCAGTCTGACCAGAAACCGGCAGCCGACTCGCGGCTACCAAAAACCTCAGCGTCAGCCCTTCTTTTTCCCTCAACAACCACCGCCCCAGCAACAGACTCAATCCCAACGTGGCTACAATCCTCAAATTGGCCAATACGTGCAACATTCTCAAACGCCACTCCACCAAGATATACTTGTCAACTACAGGTGAGAAAATATATTTATTTGCTATTTACTTTCAATAAAATAGCCAGCTACAGGTAGGTAGGCACTTTCATTGACATGCCACTTCAAACACTGTCACACAGACAATCACTTCTAGCATTTCAACTGCAATTCTTTTAACAATGGGCTCGCGAGTCATGTGCACTACCTAAACCTTAATAGATATATTTATTTATTCTAGATACGTATGATAGCTCTAGGTACCTAAATATTTTATTATAATATTATGAAGTATCATGTCGTCGTATGAGATTGGAGGCTTTCATTCCTTTACTATTAGATCGCCGCCTTGTTTGCTGTTTATCTCAGTATTAAGGCCTGTAGCTAAGATATTCATTTCCGTTCTATTCTCTCGCAAATAAATTCATGTCATCTTGGCAGAGAAATAGTTAGGCGATATTATTATTATTTCACGTAGGCAAAGGCCATGTAGAATGAGCCTCAACGGAAACAACAATCAGTTGTCTACTTTTATTTTCTCAAACCGAATGGTCGAACAAACAATCTAAGTTCACAATGAGAGTGCCTGTGAAATGCACACATCACATCTTTGTTGTAGACAGAGCTAAAATACACTAATAATCTAAATAGAAACGTATTTAGGCAGTTAAATAATAGTACACATTGTTTGCTCTACTTCAAAAATACGGCCTTCACAAGTTATGAGCGAACCTAATTTCACAACCATGGCAAATAATATTATCTATTACTCATTCATACATCAACTCACATAGCACGCTCTAACTCAACTCGTTTCAAACATTTTAATATTTTTTTAGCTCTGCACACTGTTCCTTTTCTGAAGTTCTAGCCTGATAGCATATTAAATAATGGACATACCTACCTACCTAAAGTAGTAACTACTACTAACTAACTAAGTAGTTAATAGTAAGATAGCTATAGATATACCTACAGTTACAAGACCACACCAAGAATCGCACGGATATGTTTGATATTATTTATAATGTCAAAAGACACTAAATCTTTATTGCTATAGGAAAATAAGAGTGAGCTCTATAGCATAGCTGCATACATATTTACCTACATAACATAATATCTCGCAATCATACGCAACTACTTATGTATATAGAGTGAGACAGATAATAAGTTACGTTGGTTAACTGCACCGTAAAGCACATATAGGTAGGCCAGAGCAGATTTACTTTCCTACATTGCACACATAGTTAGCTAGCTGGCCAAGTCAGTTCCTCCTGTAATTAACCTTAGCCGTAGCTCTATATCCACAAGCATTTTAGTGCACCACACCATAATTTATGAAACAGTTAAATCATTTGCTGTGCATTACGCTCTATTCGCATTGCAACAAGTCTATAAGTAAAGTAATGAAATCGCAACTAAAGGAGACCTGGCTATAGTGATCTACTATAGAGCAGCTTGTGCGATATTTAATGCTAGATCTGTCTCTATTTTGTCTGCTGCTGATAATGCACCGACCCCACCTCTCTCTCTCCTTCACAAATTCTTCATATGATAATCATGCCACACAACACAATATCCCATTTAGCATTCATGGAAAAAATCAACCCAATTAATAATTTGCAATAGGACGAGGCACCATTCAATTTTTCTTTAATTTAGATAACGTATTATTGCTACCAGCACAATCGCCACCATTCATCTCAAATCGAGTTTTTTTCTTTCTTTCTTCTCCTCTGTAAATATCATGGCCGGCCAAAAATCCAACGACTAAATTCTTGCAGAACAGAACAAGTTCCGAGCACTGAATGTCAAATATTTTATTTTTCTAATAACTGTGTTAGTATTCATGCCGCATTGGTCATTGACCATTTTTAGATATTATAGTCCAATCATTTATAGGCCACATAACTATGCAACCATCACACTACATGCATACGTCGTAAAATGGATTTGCTCACTAAAACAATTACGTAGTCGAGGAAGGTATGCCAATAACAGAGAATGCTTTTGACTTATTATTATCAGAGTGTGCACGTTGTTATTTTATAATTGACAGTTGGAATCCTTATTAATATATCATACACAAATATTTAATGCGTGGAGCCAATTTGTCGTGATTGTCTGGCTGATATCTGTTATAAAATGCGTACACTGCTATTTTAAAGGACTAGCTATATAGTTGTCGTAGATTGTTGCACGCGCATTGAAAAAGAACAATCCTTAACGACGTACACAACTATGGCTACATAATATTAAGCGGATTACCTACCCATTGTATAATGAATGGGAATTGGAATTATTCCACTTGAAACATTGCTGAACTATCCAATGTAAAATAATAATTGCAAAGAAATTTTCATTAACTTTAGTCAGACAGGAAAGAATGATTAAAAATTGCTCTACTAGCCAGTCGGTGTGAAATAACTGAAAGTACAGAGACAATAGAGGAAAATGAATAAAAACGTCGGTTAGTTCTCATCATTTACTACATTCCATTGAGGCGGCAATAAAAATTAGTAATTACTAGTTATTTGCTCATAAACTGTAAATCCGCAAGAATAATAAACAAAGTCCATCAGAGCAATAGCAGTGCTATTTTCTAAAAGGCACATGTTCATTTAATAATATGTAACATGTACCCAAGTTCTGTAAAGATTGTATTACTTTAGTTAGTGTAATGTAAGTACTATAGGATTACACAGAAGAAATGGTATAAAATTCCAAGTTTTTAGTAACGCCTTACTAGCTAAGATGATAAGATGAATGAACATGAGCAAAATAATTTTTTGTAGCTACTTGACGTATGAATTGCGTAACTGTGCGTATTAAACAAGTATCAAAGGCCATAGACACAATAAAAAAGAAATGACTCCCTGTAACAGAACATCAATTAACTATGCTATTAATTTCTCAAAGATACGTAGCTATACCTACTAAATGTAATAGTCTTGTAAAATTAATAAAAGTAGGAATTTCATAAGTTAATTAGTGTGATGTAAGGTTAGTGTTAAATATTGTTCATGGTTGATAATGCGTGATTTTTATTTTGTACACAGAGAGCCCCTTCCTCAGTACAACACAGAGTCGGAGGCAGTAACGACAAGGACAGTGTTGAAGGCGGGTCCCAGCCCCGCCTCTCCAGGAACTGAGCTAGTGAACGGGAAAGCGGTGTCACCCGGACTCCTAGGTCACGGTAACTACTACTCATTTAATCGTGGAGGACCTGGAGGCTTCAGCTACAACACAGAGAGCCCCTTCCTCAGTACAACACAGAGTCGGAGGCAGTAACGACAAGGACAGTGTTGAAGGCGGGTCCCAGCCCCGCCTCTCCAGGAACTGAGCTAGTGATCAGGAACTGAGCTAGTGAACGGGAAAGCGGTGTCACCCGGACTCCTAGGTCACGGTAACTACTACTCATTTAATCGTGGAGGACCTGGAGGCTTCAGCTACAAAATAAATCTGTAGCCGTTCAATTCTTCCGAAAAGCCAAGCCAATGATATTCTACTGTTATTATTAGTAATGTTTAATAGGAAGTGCTCCTCCCTGGATCCTACAAAAAACATCAAGTGAACTCTAAGTAGATTGTTCTTTAGATAATAATAGAAGTGCACTAAATTCATAATCAGTGAAATGACAATTCTACAAAAAGTCGATTACCTACATTCAATTAGTAGCTGACAAAGAATGTGCAACAGACCCGTGAATATGCCATGAGATAATAGTATGATAGGTACACTAGGTTATTAGATACCTTAAGTTAGTTTTTATATACTGAGCCCCAGAACTCACATACAGAGAAATGTGGATTTTTAAACGAAATGGTAACAGGAGCAAAGCAAGTGATAGTGTTAGTGAAAGGGAATTAAATCTGAATTGGAAGGAAGTCGTACAAACAAACTAACTAACAAATAGACCAGTGAGCACAATCCTAAGTTGTAGCGTTATGTCATGTAATAATACAAGTACAACTCGAATACCTTAGCTAATAATATTATTATTATTATATGTACTACTATTAACTAACATGAGACGTGTAGCCTAGCCGCAGCAGCAGATAAATAGTAGATCCCTATACAAACAATCACATTAGAGCCAGAGCAACCAACAATAATAAGCCGAGTGTAAACGCTGGTCTCCTGATGCCGTATACAAAAACCAGTTCATGAATTCATGATATGATGTTATAGTTGTGTCATATCATGTGCATGAGGTCTGAACAGTACAGAACATAAGTGCCTCCCTAACCTACGTACGAAAAGCGTACGCAGCTAAACTTCTCTAATAATAATATAATAAATAAAACATTTGCTGAAGTTGAAGATTGAGCTTCTATCTATTCTCTGTCTCTCTGCTAAATAAATAAATAGTTCTCAATTCACTCAGCCTTATTACAGTGGACTCCCTACTTAATTACATTAGAGTACATGGCATAGCTAATAGTAGCTACCTATTTACCTACTACCTCGGTATAATATTAACTACAGTAGGACTCCGTCGTAGTATGGCAAAGAAAGAAAGAGAGCCCGAGGGAAAGGCTTGGCCTCTCTCGATTATCGACGACGACTGCGTTTAAAGTCACTCACTCACTACTACTCCAATTCACAAACATTAGCTGTTCCTCTACTACATAATAATGTGTATCCCAAATCCAAGAGTACCTACGTACTTGTCGTCTGATAATAAACATAGCAATCCGTGCACTGATTACATCAAGGCACAATCTCAAGTAAGTCACAAAATCACAACTGCATGGATTAGGTAGGTAAAGGTAGTTAGCGATTATCTGTACTGTACGGACTCAATTTTACATAAATGCTATTGCTGGTTGGTTTGACTCTTTTGGCACATTCTCCCCACCTTTGATCCTACTCTCCTGTGAGTGTGTATAATTATAATATTATTATTTTATATGATGTGTAGGTAATAAGTACTACTACAGATATTTAGGAGTTAGGAGTGAGACGTTAGCTAGCTAGGAGCTACTACGTGAAGAATGTTTTGTTAGCTGGTGCGTACGCATTTCGTTCGATTTGAAGATTTGTGATTGTTGTGAGACTATAGTTATTGTAGCGACTCTATGAATCTAGATGTAAGTAGAGTCAGAAGAACAGAAACCAATGACATCACTCTATTGTATTATCATTAATATTATTGCATTACATTACTTTCTTGTGTTACATGTTACTCAAAACAATTAATGCCATATGTTCAATGTTGTGAATTTAAAATGATTACGTAAGTAACAATCATCTACATGTGAGCGGAGGGGACCGGAGGAGGACGGATGTAAACAATCTAGTTCAAGACTGAACTAGGTACATCGATTGTCCGCACTGCCCTGTCCCAGTCATGATACCGCGTTTTTAGCTCTAAATTCCCCAGATTTTTATCCTCGACCACACAATTCTCCTTTCAATTATTTCTCCATCGTGTGCATGACATGAAGGACGAGTGTTTACCTCGACGTTTGTTGTAAAACGAGAAATGTTCGCTTGTTTATACTATAAATAGTGTTGCTCGAGTCGAGAACAAGGAACAACATGATCGAAAGCCAAGCTCTTAGGACACCACTTGCCTTCATCTTTATTTACCCCTTTTACAGATAGTATTAATGTTTGAATTTGAATATGTGCTTATGTGAAGGACTGTATTCTTTTAGTACCTCGACTGTAATAACATTTGTTGGACGGTTATTAGCATCATGTTGTAGCATTTGGCATTTGTGACTTTGTAAGTATAATAAGCGTTATTTGAGTTGATCTGTCACAATGACATGACGAAAATGATGAAATAAAACTAATGTTGGAAAGGATTTGAAAAATTGGTCACAATCATTTGCTCCGAATCAGAAACATGCTCCCCAATTTTTTCCATAGAACTAGCAATAAATTTAATGTACAGATACAAGAGAGACACTGAAACACACAAATGCTTGCATAATGAATGACACAGATTTTACATTTTACATGGCTACATGAACTTGCAATCAGCTATGCTACGACACGACACGCTAAATATAGAAGGAGAACTAAAGACTGCTACAGTAGATACCAATAAATCAGGAGCCTAAAGAGTCGAAGAGGTATCACGGTGTCAGTCTTGTTAGCTATGCGTAATTTCACTTCTGAGATGACAATGCGAACCAGTTAGCCATACCTGCATAGTTAACCATACATAGCCATTGATTATAAACAAACACAATTACAAATGTGTAAGTGCTTGTTAGAGAGGTTGTTAAATATTTGAACTTTTTGCACCTACACATAATAATAGGCATCACTGCGCCGCTAGAACGCATAACTTTTATCATATTGCCTACTTAGACAATTAAATCAATGTAAATTCTAATCGTCATCTCAATGACCGTGTTGATTAGACTACAACTGATAAACAGTGAAAAAATCACAATTTTTCACAGATACCGGCATCTTGGGATGTTGATGAAGTAAGAGTAAAAATTCCTCATTTGATTCATTCGTTCAGAGACAGACAAGGTACGTATTGTGTACAGTTAAGTAATCCTACGAGATCAGTTTGCCATAAAAAATGGGTCAGAAAACACCTTACATTACAAGTCACAATAATGCATCAATGTCTGCACTTCCAAATGGCAACAAGAGCTCATTCGAGCCAGTAACAACTAAAATAATAGCAAAGTACACTAACTAACAATAATAATAAGTGTTTAGATAGTCAACTCGAAGGAGATCTGGTGCTAAGCAAGGCGTGGTACCTCCACCCAATCTCAAAGTCTCTACTACTTGCTACATGTTCACTCTACTATCTTGTCTTGTAGTTTAACCTGTTTCCATACCTAACTATTACACACTATTGCCATTTTTGCTTCACGATTGAAACTGCACTGACTGCATACTGCAGCCACAGCGGCGTAAATCCCTCGCCACTTCTTGGGCTAATCCACAAAATCCTCCTCAACTTCTTTCTCTGTACTCACAGAACAACATAATGAATAATAATAAGAAGGTAACAAATATCTTATTCGATGTGCACGAAAAACATCTGCTTATTACCACAAAATAATTTTTGCTTTCATTTCTATTCTGAGGTCAATCCGGTTCTAAATGGGCTAATTACTCTTAACAACTTGAAAGTGTATAGATAATCTACATAATAAATTGTGTTCAATAATTTCTGATATTTAGTCAACTACCTTATACGTAAACAGATATTTTATTTATCTAAATAAATACACAAAATTAAATACAGCCTACTTATTTTAAATTTGAAATGGAGTAGTAGGTTTTTTATTTGATACTACAGTATATATAGTATATAGTGTAAAGTTTATGTAACTATGGTTTGAATACAACTTTATACCATTTTTAATAGGCGGCTAACTCCAAATTCATGCCAGACTACAATAGGTGTATGTGAAGGGACCTGGTTGGATTTTTTGATATTCCTCATTATACGAAATATATAATGGAAATAGTATTTGCTTTCAAGCTAGAAGTATTTCAATAAGTACACCTCGAACAAGCTACGCCACTGTCATGTTATAAAGGCAATTGATATAGTATTCAATAGTGCAGATTTTGTATGTATCATGCTAATTACACGCACAGAGTCAAATACGTAGGCTCATTCTTTTCATTGCGTTTTGCCTCTAACATATTATTTATCAGCAACGTCAACATTTTTATACAATAGTCCCATTGAGTTTGGAGTAGTAGACAATAATGTGGTAGTAGTAAGTTGCATGTAAATGTGTAAAATTGGATTTGATTGGACCTCACAGGAGAGGCTTTTAGAATTCTATATAAGCATTGCAATGCATTGTGTATCACTTAACTTACCCGATGATTTCATTTTCCCATTTCTTTCGTTTGTCTAGTCACGACACGGCTAAAACGCAGCTCCGCTCTTTACAATAATAGATGTTTTAAGCTGGCGTTTTTGCTGTTGCCTACATTTTATAAATACGCACAGCAGAGGAGCGGAGGACCCTCTGCCACTTCATTTCCACTGCTACCTACTACCTACATTTTATTTGTCAGCAAATGCTCTCTTTTTCTAAGAAAATAGTCCCATAGCATTTCTTACAATGTATCTAACACAAATTTGAATAGCACAGCTAAGAAAATTCTCTTTCACGAATTCAAGTGCTAACTTTAATTTATTGGAGTGCCGATACTGAGTAAATATGTAGGTACCTTTTTCTAACATGTCAGTTACTAACATCGCCGTGTTATTTAAATCATCTTTGCTAATTAAATCTAACTCAAAAATCAGTCTTCACTTTCCTAACTACTTATTTTATACGCATGGAATTCAAATGGAGCAGCGAAATTTAGGCATTTAGTTTTCAATGTCTTGGGTAGTTTTGATGCATTGATTTTATCTTTGGTATTTATCTTTCTGGTACAAATTTTAATGTATTATGTGTAGTCTACACCAGGCCTGATCAGATGCTATGATGCTCGATGATAACCGGACCCAACAGCCATACGAAAGTGCTTCCGACAACTGCTCAATCGATACTGTTTTATTCACAATGCTTAGTGTTAATAATCAACATCCAATAAAAGTCTTATAAACACCCGGGTATGAGCTACGCGGGACCGAATATACTAAGCATTGTGAATAAACAGCATCAGTTGAGTAGTTGTCGGAAGCAATTTTGTATGGCTGTCGGGTCCTGTTATCATCGAGCATCATAGCATCTGATCAGGCCTGGTACGGACTACATTCATTTGCGTACAGTAAAAAAAGCGACTTTGGAAATACAACAGAGTAATTTGTAAAATAAACATTGATTGATTTTTTATTGCAAATATTGTGATGACAATTTCTAACAGGTACAGTTTGTATTGTACCTACCAAAAAACTCAAACACGGAAAACTAGTTTACCTAGTACTCGTATTGTGACTCAGGCCAGAATGGTTGCATTCTAATGACACTATGCTATTAAAATGCAAAAGGACGTAAACATGATTTTGTGAAGTGAAAGTTGGGGATTTGTATGCAAAACATGAAACAGTCACTTTCACTAGAGGATGAATAGATATTCTGTATCCATGTAAGTAAGCTGTAGACATTAAGACTTATCTGCTACTAATACACAAAGTTATAGGGACTAATGCTTTTGAGATATTATAAGGACTTTTTGTAAAATGTTGGTAGGTAAAAGGCTTAGAGAAGGATCCGCGTATTGGATTGGGTCGTGCTTCAGGTTGTATCAAATAACAAAACCCAAATCGTCCCATGGGTCAAAAAAGGGGTAAAAAAAGGGGTGAAATTATTTTTGGAAAAACAAAGCTGCAAGAAAGTAAAGAAAATAATCAAATAACATCTGGGAGACTGTCCTAGAATAATTATTAGATATCGAAAGAAAGTTATTACCTATAGGTACCTATAGAAAATAATTTTAAATTAGTTTTATGTATTTCTTTTCTACTCTAAATCGGACAAGCAAAATATTTTTTTAAAATATGTGACATTAACAAAAATATTTATAGCCGATGCTCTATTGTCTCTTTTGTAGAATAATTTGGTCGTTTCCACCATATTATCCCGGCACATTATTTATTTGTAGCTCACTTCACTAGCCATATTGTTTTTCTTACATGGAATGGAACACGATTTTAAGCATTTGACTTGTGGTGAAACTAATGATGGTTACTATTTTGTTGTGATTTAATGTATGAATAGTTTGACCCAATTTAACCCCGGTGCATGGGTCGAGAATTTTGAATCTGACCCTGACCCATGGGTGGCTGATACCCTGGGGAGGATATTTAGATCAGATAGTGTGCTGGGAGATATAAAGCATTAGGGGCTGTTCCCGGCGAAGCTCGACATAAAAATTTCATCAGTTGATTATGGAGAAAGGGGGAATGGCAAATGAGAGGAGTGAGTTGTTCACTAGGAAGAGTTGACTGTGACTGAAATGAAGTTGAAGAGATAAGAATCGCATGTAAGGAAGAAAGGAACGGGGCCGGGAGAAAAATTCCTTAAAAATGCAGTTGCATTCAGTGTTAAAGTGCTATCATTATTTTCCTTTTGTGTTTACAATGGTAGCTGGTCATGCAACTCAACTGCACAATGTCAGCGCGGGATGTTAGCTTAGGCTTAGGAGCTGCTGGATGTGTTAAAGTTGTCTTACCGTTCTGATGGTCGTATTCCCCAATGTATCTTTTCGTAAGGAATCTGACAGTCAGTGCTAGAATGAAAATGAGAAAAGTGATTTACATTAATGATTTCCTGGCTTTACTTGCCTGACTACCTTATCGTAGGCTACATCTCCAATCTACATACAGAGACTCCCTTGTTTTCCTCACACCGCCAACAAAACATCAATATCCAGTGAAAAGAAAACATTAATTAACATGTACACGAAAAAATCCAGCTGTACACTACATTTGTAACAACAGTAGGTAGGTATAATTCGAAGGAAATCGACCATGCCCACATGTACGGAAACAGATTTCCCCTACAACTACCTAAGTACCTCACGAAACCAAATAATTCCTACGGCTCTGTTCCGACATTGAGACTTGCCATTTGACAATTTTTCCTTATAATAAACGTAGCACGTAATAGTAAGAACGTTTATAAAAAAGTTTCCTGTAGTCATTCCTTTAAAGATATTTTTATACTCTACTGCTATTAGGCATTTCAACTTATTCCTTATACATAATAAAATTCAACTAAACTAATATTTTGATAACTCCCTGCTATTTATTTGTGGATGGTATGCTTCATTCAACTGTCTACTAGATTTAAAATGTACATAAAACAGATCGATAGTAACAGCAGATAAATTACGTCAGCAGTGCATTTAAATCTTCCTCATCCTCACTTACTGCCCACGGCGCTTATCTTTGTTCAGTGCATCATATCTCTTTAAGTGTAGCTAATAGCGCTATTTATAGTGACACTATTGCAAAGTAGCTAGCTAAATTTTTAATGTCTATTTACTTTGCCAATACGTAGTCAGCTATTTAAGAACAAATTGCACCTACCTACATTTCTACAAACAAATGTTACATGTCAACTGACGTCATTTATTCATCATGTTTTACGTACACAGATTACTCAT
>JABASI010002702.1:0-18735 GCA_019776505.1 Tomocerus nigrus | reverse complement strand
ACGACACACGACGACACAAAATATTAAAAATGCAATTTCCCTGAAAAGACACGAAAATGCAATGTAAATCACGGAATGAGATTTTTCTAAGTTTTGTGGTTTTCTTGCACTTTTCCTTTGATTTTCTACTACATAGGGCACAGGGGCACACTATAAGATAAAGTAGAGTAGTAGTGAATCTTATTTAGTTTCACAGAGAGGAGAGACACAATAATACAATAGTTATTCAAATGTGATATAATTCACTAATTATAAGTTGTTGGCTATATAGGTATTGTTTATAATGTGGTTTTACTCACATTCACAACTATGTGTCTATAGATTGCAATACGAGAGTAGTAGTAGTGTGGATTTAGTAGAAGAGCGTTGGGAAATACTTTACAGACAGATTGAGCTAAAGGAGACGTTGCTGGCTGTGTGACTGCCTTCTTTACTGTCTGCATGAAAACTAACTCTGCTGATTCTGCTCCTTTGGCTCTTGCCGAGTTTCAGCTCCCTTTTGCATTGCATTACATTACACACAGTCGGAAATTCTGAACGTACGTCCATTGCATGTGATTGTATGTAGGAACATAGTTTGTAAGTAACTAAGTGTGTATGTACATAGGAGTAGGACGTAAGCAAGCAAGGAGCAAGGCGAAATGGAGTTAGCTGTAGCTAGAGCAGTTCAGTTGAGCTGATATCATGCCAGAAATTTACTCATATACAATAATCAGATAGTCGAGAGCGTATCAGAAGAGAAGGCTACCTCCTCTATGTAGTTATATCCAATTTATGCAGCTTTACACTGTGAATTTATAATGCAAAGAAGCATAAGTATATAGAAATAATGTCTAGCACTATGTCATGTAATGCAATGCAATATGATGACTACCTTTTCTATAACCTCCCTCTACTTACTACAACTTCTACATTTTATATCTTTAGCATTAGCGTACATTTTTCCTTTATAGAAAAGATATCTTGTTGTGTGTAGTATTAGTTAGTAGTCCTTTTTGCTCATACTCACTCACATCTTTACTACTGACTGAACTGACTGACGTAAGTAACGTCCGTTTCGTTTAACTTCGTCTTTTGTTCCTTCCAATACTTACTTACTTACTCCAAACAACTATGGCAAGTAAAAAGAGAACGTAGTTTTAGGTAGCTCTCATACTTCGGCATGCATGTTCCTCTTATCTACCTGCTCCATACAAGCTTTTTACTCGAATCTAAGACAAAACAACTTCTATCTAGCTAGGCTCTGATTTTATAACGCCATTTATCTGTCCCTTTCCTACATCTTTCCACTAGTATCTACTTTATTTAGTCCACTTTATGTGTGCACAGCTTTTTATTCCCAACTAAGTAACTACGCTTCTAGTATACAGATATACCGATATACCCTAAATTCATTCTCAATCTGACTTGAACCAAAAAAATCTGAACTTAACCAGCCGAACCTACCTTAACTTATTTTTACCCTCTTAATGTCTCTCTGTGTTTCCCCACTGGATTTATTATTACCTTCTTTTCTCTTAGTCCTTCTTTTCTGATAATAAAAAACTTGATTCTGCTACATGTGTATACAAACAACTAAATTCTATTCTTGACCTTATAGCTATCTACCCCTTTTCTCGCCTCTACCTAAACAAACAACAATAATAGAAAATCGAATCAGCATTGATAAGAAACACTCCCTTTTTTGATCGCATGACAATTTTTAAACTAGATGCCTAGCTAGCTACTTTAGTATACTTTCAGTATAAGTAACTAAATTCCTAAACTATTGAAATAAAACATGAAAATTCTATTTCATAATCACTCTACTTAATCTTCCCTGGATACTTTATAATAATTATGACGCACTGTGGTTTTCTCCAGGAAAATTAAAGAGATTTTTTAATCAGGTTTTAAAGCAATTATGAATATGAATGTGTAAATTGTGTAATAGGGAAATAAAAGGAAATAGGCGAATCTTTAGTAGAGGAAAGTACAAAAGTCAACTTGTGGAATGTTTGACTTGAGACTATGCTCTTCGTTGACTTAGGTGTCTGAAATACCCTGAAATATTGAATAGTTGTTACCTATTTATGAGATTCAAGCATTTAGAATGTAGGTGTGTAAAATAGTACAAGAATTATCATCTGAAAGATATATAATAATTATAGCTACTGTTAAATAGCATTAGATAAGAGTAGATAGGCACTAAGAATAAGAAATAGCCTTTCTTAGCACATTGCCGTTGAGAGGATCCAAGGAAATGTTTATATGTCTCACCTTGTGAATCGTTAGGTAATAATAAGTCTAATGGTTGGCTAACACAGTAATGCATTTGATATTCGTATATGCATGCAAAATTACATTAGGAGATAAAAATGTTGCCCGCTGAAAAAATGGAAAACTCCTCTTTTCTCACTGACGGGTATACAGAAAGATACTTAAGGAAAGGGTGGAGCTGCAAAATAGAACTGTACGTGAAAAAGTAGAAAAATATCATGTAATAGTAATAGGTACGTAACAAACTACCTCCCTACACAATACAATTGTACATTGCAATTCATAAGTTAACTCATTAGAAGGATGCGGGTGCTGAAAAAACAGGAAAACCAAACCAACCCAAACGAAATCATCTTTAGAGTCTTTAATTTGCTATTTTGCACTCTGAGTTATAACTTTCGTAGGATAGAGAGAAGAATAAAATTGGATATTTATTATTTCTGCATTCCTTTCCTCATCTAATTAATATACACAAAATATTTTTATATTAATGATAGATCAGAACAGACACTACGGCTTGAAAATAATAAAATCCCGAGGAGGTAGACATGCTTATACACACGACTGATCATAAATTATTTTAATTATCAATTGTATTATTTCATCCAAGTACCTAACTACTAGTAGCTGACATCTCTCAGACCTCTTCAGCCTACACCTATGAATTAATGGATGAAAATCTTTAAAAAAAGATTGCGAAGAAAACAAGTAAACTGCATCAGCAGAGAGTATAGTGAAGTAGAAAAATTAATAATACCTAAATGCACTTACCTTGACTTTATTTAATTATTGAGCTTAGGCAGTCCGGTTGACTACAAGATATCAATATCAAGTGCATTGATTGCAACTATGTAATTAGGCCGAGACATTGGCTATTAAAAACAGAAAAAAGGATAAGAAAATAAGGAAAATGTAAGTGAGCACGAAGCACACGTTAAAATCCCATCAATTTAGATCGTACTTCCTTTTATGGAGCACACCAACACATAAAAGAGATCATAATATTTCTATTATTGATATCACCTTATGATACTTTGACTAATTTACATTTTACAACTGAAAATACAGCAAAGTGGACAGGGCAACATTTCACAAAGATAATAAATCAAATATAGAAACTCCTATCCTCAACTTAATGTAATTAGAAAAGTACCATTACCAATGCAATTACATCGCTTATGCTACTAATCGACTCATATAAGCACAATTATATGTTTCTAGTAATTAAAGACAGATTTCTATAGTACAAATCTGTCTTTTTCCTAATGCTCACAATTCAAAGTCAAATAATATGTAGTTGCTCTTAGCTTGTATGTACTATAAGAAAGTATACAGTCGATCGTAGGAAGCTAGCAACACAACAACAAGTTTAAAGATACATTTTCATGATAAGAAAAATTGCTACACAGCAAGATGCTCGAAACGAGATGAAATAAATGACTTCTAAGTGTAGACTCAAGATACTTTCCTTATCCAAACTAACTAACTAGCTAGTAGACTTACATTAATAGCTTTGCAATGCATTGTTGTGTAAGTTTATGCATGTGTGCACTTATACATTATTATCTCAGTTCAATTCAGTTCAGTCCAATTCAGTTATGCACATAAGAGTAGACTAGAAAACCACCACTAGATTCAATAAGATGTAAAAATATTTAAACAAGAACACAATCTCACTCTATACTAATGTATTTATTTAGTGTAACGTAATTTAATGCACATTTAGTAGAAGTAGAGTTAATAATACGTGATATATCTTCGAAGAGTAGCTAAGTAATCTGATACAGAAGAACATGCAGCTAGCAACAGAGAATCAGGAAGTAAACTGGTTCAGGGAGAATCGATTTAAAAATCCTAGACTAATGCAATGCACTGCAAAAACATAGACAGATTATCTACAACGGCTCTAAGTAAAGTAAAAGTTATGGTTTCGACCTTAAAATACTTACGAACAACACAAGTCAAGTCAACACAATCAAAGTCACATCCACACTATACCTATACACACACCACCCTTATACTATATACTCCCGATATACTTACATAAATTATCTCATATTATTATTACTCATGCCAAATCTACTCTACACTATCGATCATCATTAACTTAAACGCTAGAAACTATTGAATGAAGTCTGAAAATCTTATGTCCTACTTGCATAATGACTGTTGCCTTTTCTACTAGTATCTTTATACTTATTATTCTTATATCACTCATTTTTAACATGCGGATCTACTATATTGCTGTGTAGCTAATTGCTGAACGCAAAGCTTATAGTGTAAAAGATAGTTAAATCTATCTAAATTATTATACATTTTAAATACAATTTTTAATTTTGTCTAAATCTAATTCTATACTACGTCCAAAAAGCTACGATATCTATTTGATTTAATTATCCTGAAAAATAAATACAGGAATTAAAAAAGAATTAATATCTCTTTAGTCTAGGTATGTATAAATAAACAATTTTTAGTATCATTCGTTTTCAATTGGTAATTGGTGTAACTGATAGCTGAATGTATAATGCAGCCTGCAGGTAGCATAATGTACTTGTATAACGTTTAATTTTGATTGGATATTTGTTTGGAGGAGGAATGCTGTATAAATAGTAGCTGTCCTAAAGATCAGAAAATGGTACCTGGTAGCGTTACTTAGTGTATATTTAAATTGGATTTTATGTTTTGCTCACGAAATCCGCTTCACTACATTCCAATCCACATTTATTAGCAAGTCTGTATATGCTAAGCTTGTGTTTTTATGCCTATGATCATTAGTATATGGACATATAGAAAACATTGCGTCATGAAACTACTTATGTATAAAGCGCCATTCTTTTATGTACAGTTGTAGAAAAATTAGGGATTTGAAGTAAAAAAGGTTGTAGTACAGGCATCACATAGGATTGTGGTATTTTATACGTTGATAGTAAAAATACGTCAATAGATTATCTTATATAGCTATTATTATGATATTTGGCATAAGTACATTGATAGACTGTGGAAATGTATACTAATATGTATTTGTTGAAGCCATATAATTTTAGCAGTAAGAGAGAGAGAGAGAGAGAGTCCGGTCGAGTCCACTCATTCCATTCACGTCATTTGCCCTTCCTTCATTAAGTCAAGGCAAGGTAAACCGATTTGAAACGTTGCATATAACACACAGAAGATATTATCCAATTCATGCAAACATCTATTAGTCAAAGTAGACCAAAAGGTTTTAGATATGTGTAGTCCTATAATAAATACCAATAATAATAGACATTTTACGTAGGCATTTCTATTATCTATACAGAAAACAAATATAGGTAAAGTGAGATAATAGGTGATAAGAGTTATAGGGCTGCTATAATTTCTTATATGATTATTGTCAGGTAGTAGCTGTAGACAAGAAAAAAAAATTAGCATGTGTGTGTGACTAAAGAAAAGAGTTAATAAATATGTAATAGTGCGAAATAATCAATATGAATGAATAATATCTGATGTGAACTAAGGCAAAGAAGTTTACATAGTGCCACACTACTCATAGAAAACACTCTAAAATAATACTCAATGTTACTTATAAATATTAGAATGTATAAGTAAATGATTAGCAAATTCCATGTCTATTGCTTTGTTTTGCCATAGTCACTTAGTCATAACGAAACTAAGTGTAAGCAAAAGGATATGATAATAAAAAATCAGTTAGAATTTCAATATGTAGGTAAGTGTGTAAGTATCTGTAATGGAAACTCAAAGCCAAAGTCAATGCTAAATCGATAATGGCTTTTCTCGACGCTCCAACCAACACTTTTCTTTTCCTTACAACTCATACACGTTCTCCTGACTTTGACTTGCCATTTAATAAGCTCAGACCAATAAGTTACCCCCTTACATCCTTTTCGTATCATACTTATGAAATATCAGTGTCTATGCATAACCTTTAACGGATCTCTATATACTTTGTCATGTCAATTAGAAATACCTACTGCCATGCATATATACTCAAACATATTTACATTATATTGCATTTAAGTCTTTTAACTGACTCGAGATTAATAATGTGCAACGCAACATTCCTTTATGTACCAGTGCAATCAACTACGTAAGTGTAAAGATAGATGATAAGTAGTGGATAGTGGGGGTTACCTTTCGTTATGTGCAGACATACCTCTTACAACTAACAACACATCAAATTATTATCGTAAATCAAAATCAACCTTACTCTTATTTCATCCATTTACGTTATACCTACACTAATGCATGATTTTATGTCGACATATACTTATTCCCTATACAAATATATATTTGTATAACTTTGTATTTACAGTGTTATATATTGTTTCCTCTATTTGAGTATAGCATATTCGTAAGAACATTGAAATTAGATTTTTTTCGGTGGAATATCTTACAATTAGATAGATAGTGCTGGATTGACGTGCTTTTTTAAAATTGACTTTAATGGATTTTCCAAGGGCTTTTGTGGTCCGCTGTGAATTGCAAGAAATCGTTAATCCGTTATAAGGAAGTGGGGCGGATGTCAAATTTGATCCTTAACTTTGTTTCTGTTATGGGTGTCTCCAGTAACATTTCATTATACATTTCAGAAACAAAAATATTGCATCGCACAATTTACTAATTGGGCTTTAGTTTTCATATATTTTTAATTTATTTTGTGATACACTCCAATTTAGTGTTTAAGCACCTGTGACAATAAAATTTAACTAAATTATTTTTGTATCTCACTAATATCGTAGGTCACTCGAAAGAAAAATATGCTTCGTAAAGGCAAAAAAATAAAAATAAATAAATAATGTTCTTTAGTAATGTATTATTGATTGGTAACCAGAAAATGATATGAAAATACCCAAAATGCTGTGGCGAAAGGTAAATGTAAGTTTCGCACAGTTTGCATCAGATTTGAACGGCTGAGTGCTGAGCAGTTAGTGCCATGTGCCAAGTGTCCTGCATTGTGCTGTAAAAGTAGGTATAAGTAAGAAGAGCCAAAAGTAAGGGTTTCGTATGCATGTAGTAGAGCAGTACATAATTTAATTAGGAAACCTTGTCGTCCAAGCCATTTAAT
Source organism: Tomocerus nigrus (assembly GCA_019776505.1). Taxonomy (NCBI): domain Eukaryota; kingdom Metazoa; phylum Arthropoda; class Collembola; order Entomobryomorpha; family Tomoceridae; genus Tomocerus; species Tomocerus nigrus. The sequence continues at coordinate 11,414 of JABASI010002702.1, read as the reverse complement.
TCTTCCTGGAACGAGTGCATATAGGAAAGTTTACTTCGTTATCGCAAAATGCTAAGTCTACATTGCACAGCACGTGTCCTTTCCTTTCCTGTATTCATTCAAGACTTTTTGTCTACCTACATACCTACCTAAGTAGTAACTACATGCATATGTGATAATGCATACCAAAGTTTTGCTATTACCTACTCCTATAAAGTATATAAGGTAAAAAATATATTTTTCCTGGGATTTTCATATTTTCGATCTCTATATATTATACTGAAGTGTGCTTTGTAGTTTGTGTCTAGCACGTGTAGCCTAAATAAATTGTTGCACGAACAGCACTTTAAAATCTAAATTAAATTAAAATTTGTTTCCCTATTTGTATTATTATAATATAATTGTGTATTTATAGTATATGATCGTGTTTAATCACAACAGAATTTAATCAAAATCCTCTAGTGTAAAAGTAAAATAATTATTTTGTGCTTAGATAAGTATTTGTAGGAAGCACAGTACGTAATTTGGTGTATTAATTGTAAATTGTAAGCAAAACGAGCATTAAATCACAAAAGAAACCGAGCAAGGTAATACGATTAGTATAATAATTGGAAGCAAGTTAAAATCAGGCCATAAAACATTGCCAAAAAATAATAATCTTGTCTATTTAGTAACTATTAAAGCCTAGACTGTAAACAGTCGATTTCTACTATAGAGCTAAAGAATATTAAAGCTGCAAATTATGTCTATCTTGATTTTACACTATTCTAGCAATAAGGTACATATATAATATTTGGTAAATAGCTATTTGTATATTAGGTACATATAATAGCTCTCTAAAATTAGTGAAAACTGCTTCGCGAATGTTTTACCATAGATAGTTTGGGAATGAGTATTAAAGTCTAAGTTGATTATAGCAGTTAGAATTAACTATAATGATATAAGGTAGGAAAGACCACATCCTAAAGGAGCTAAGGACAAGACATAAAATTATTATGGTGCTCTATTGCATTACTCACACTAAATTACTAGTTAGGAGCGGAAATAGGAATAGTAGTGCTCTGTCTGTGCTCCTTGCTTGCTCGGTTCGCTTCCTCACACGAAGAATATACCTACAGATATTACAGATAGGTAGAGGGAAGGAAGGAAGGCAAAGATCGAGTGCGAATCCGATAAAAGTCATTTTCATCATGTTATCCTAAGTTGCAGCAGAAGCCATTACCCTTTCCATCCATATACACATGCACATAATCTCCATTGCGGAACCTTGCTGCTTTTTCTATACCCAATTCACTTCTCCCAATCTACAAAAAACGAGCCCGAGGTTAAACTATGTAAACATGTTTAGGTACATCTTCAAACAAAATTGTTTACTTCCACACAAATCTCATAGTTTGTCTAAATTGTACATTTTAGATCAATTGAATAACATTTACGCAGATCTGAAGTTTAACGCCATTCTTATTTAATGGAAATTCGAGTAAAAATATTGCATTTATTACCACAGATTCGAAGGTATCCCGCAAACTTGTATAGACGAATTCTGTAGAAGACGATGAAACTGCTGCGTAAAGTGTAAAGTGATTTAAACGAGGAATAGGAAGAGAGAGTAGTAAAGTATATGAACTTGCCGAGCCATAAATTAAAGAAGAAGTCTAAGCACTGAAGGTTGTCTGCTAAAATTGAGGTATATATTATGGTACTTGGAAGGTATTTATACATATCAGTACGTTGAATATATTATGATAAGTAAAAAGTATAGTAAGAATTCTGTTGGAAAAAAGCAACTTTTTACCCAATTTTTGCAGACAACTCTGTTTTTTTCTACCTNCAATTTTTGCAGACAACTCTGTTTTTTTCTACCTGAGGAGAGTGTGTCTGCGTTTTCTTTGAATCGTTTGTAGATGCATACATAAAAAGTAGGAGTGTTATTTTCTACCTTTTCTGTCAATAGCCAGTTTACGACGTCTTAAAATGCAACCTGTTCTTTTTACATTTAAAAGTGTAGAAGTAGTCGTGGTTTTTCCCCGTCTGTTAGTATTCAACACATGCACGCATCTCCTGAAATATAGCAACTAGGAAAAGGTTCCTTTTGTTGACATAAATGTAGCAGGTGACCTTAGTCTTAATAATAGACTATGAATCTTCTTCTCTTTGAATCATTGAAACTGTATAAAAGAAAACAAAAAATATAGTTTCCTATGTCATACAGAAGCTTCGGTAGTTTATTATTATTTACATAAGAGATTTTCTATAGCTGTGATAGGTAGGAGAGGAAAAAGGGATTTAAAAATAAGTTCTTTTCTGACGTAAAAATTGTGTTGCCGGAGGCGAGAGCTTGTTTGTTAACTTAGTCTTGAATAGGTCCGAGAGCGTGGTACTAGAACGTTGATGACGGTAACTGTAGTGGATAAGTAAAGTTTATCTGTCTAAACAAGTCCCATGCTCTGTCTTGATGAAATAAAAGAAATACTCTCAGCTGCTACTTACTATTCTTCGGATATAGTTGCATTACAAAAAACTACAAACCTTAGCTAACATTCGTTTAGTAAAAGAGAGAGAGAGAACAAGTTGGAAAAGGTGCATGGATTCCGGATTCCTCCACACTACAGGTTACATATATCACTCGTACATATAATTGTGTTACATATATGGATTTAGATCCTCAGGAGCCTCAAGAAAAGCGAAAGAGAAATCTTGCACATTGGAAAGGAGAAACTGAAACCATTTCACCATAGTGGTGCATATAGATAAATGTAAATCCCTAAAACTCAATAAACTATATAGGTACCTATAATATATAAATGCACTAGAGATATATTTAGAGGAAATCTTTTATAAAAGAGACTCAAGCACGTAAAGCCAAAAAAGAAGGGAAGACGAAACGAGACGAGATCGCTTCCAATGGACCTCAGGATAGAAATGGGATTTTACAAAGAAAAAATGGATCTTGATCTTCTTCCTTTTCCTATCCCTCTCTTTCCTTATTGACTTGCATTAGTTTGTGAGTGTGTGTGTGTGTGTTAGGAGGATTCTGTATCAAGTCAAGCCAATTCAACATTCAATTCTAACTTTATACTCCATGCCGAACTCAACATTCAAACTAAAATACCCTAATAGCATTCTTCTTTTTTTAGGTCAATGATAATGTTATCTAATAAATAAAAATCCCTAGTGTTTCCTACTGTCTTTTGCCAATAAATCTGCATCACAAGAAACAGAGCCTTATCATTTACTATTTATTCAATATGAAACTCATTCTTCTGATACATTGTCTTTTCCTATATATTTTGAAATTCAACCTATATATGCACCTGCATCTTATATTATTTTCTTCTTATCATTATTATTTGGGATTTTTTATACAGAAGTCCCGTTTCTGATATTTCTTAATAAATATCCGCATTTTCATATACAGGTTGCTTTTAGCTATAGTAAGACTAAAGGCTTCCAAACAATCTACCATGTTATGTCTATGAACACAAATACTTCAGAAGTTGCAATTATTTTTAATGATGAATAAATAATTCAAGAAAACATCTACATTCACAGTTTATGTTGTAATTACACGAGCACACATGATAATTATAATATTTCAACCTGAGGGAAACTGGTTAGAACCGATACAAGATAGACAATTAGCCTACCTGTTGTAGCCTATAATTATACATGAACCATATAGCTAGCTACTTGTATATATTTATGTAATATGAATATAGGAATGAAATACAAAACATCAATACAAGATGTAATTGTTCAAAGAAAACATAACTACGTACATACATAATGTAACAAATATAAAATATAAGAAAAGAGAATTTAATATGAATATAGGAATGAAATACAAAACATCAATACAAGATGTAATTGTTCAAAGAAAACATAACTACGTACATACATAATGTAACAAATATAAAATAATATAAGAAAAGAGAATACAGAGAGGTTATAAAAAGCATTTTCAGTAATTCCTCTTCAGTCCTTTCATTAGGGAATCCCATGAACCTAAATTGCTCTAAATGTCATATGCAAAGTATTTATTTATACCTTTCCACGAATTTCATAACTTTGTTACAGAAATAGAATTCAGTAATTCCTCTTCGGTCCTTTCATTAGGGAATCCCATGAACCTAAATTGCTCTAAATGTCATATGCAAAGTATTTATTTATACCTTTCCACGAATTTCATAACTTTGTTACAGAAATAGAATGAGTCATTGTTTTTTATGTAGTGCGTTGGTACTCTTGGTACGTTAGTAGAGAACAAACGTAAGTAAATAGAATGCACGTAGCCACATTTACATTAAGTCGAGATTTATATGGAGCATAGCCTGGAAAATCTATTTAGATAGTGAAAAGGGGGAAATTATGTTCCTTTTGTCCCTGTGTACTTGAGTTTAAAAAGTTTTATCCATAGAATCCACGGTAATTCCATAATTATCTGTTTAATTGAAGTATTTTCCCAATTATAATCCATTCGAATCCACTTATTTATAGCCAACTCCAGTGGCTAAAGCATCATTTAAATAATAAGGGCATATTATTGTTTTATATTTCAGCTATATTTATTATATGGCAAGGAAAATTGATATACTTCAGGCTAGCAAATGAAAAACAAAGGGAAATACATTTTCAGTGCCTACCTATTGACATAATAAAGGTCAGATTAACTTTTCACCTTAGAGTAGCAATAATATGGAAGTACAAGTCATATAATTATAATCCTCGTGTGAAATAGTCTTCCTATTTGCCATGATTTGCACTGGGATCAATTACACATGTAAAAGTCATCTTTATCGCTTTGTCCCAGTACCTACCTATATTCCTTTTATTATTACATATTACATTTGCACTGACATAATAACAAGGAGACACTTAAACGGATTTGCCATGAAACAGGAATATAGATAATATGAGAGTCGGAAAAGGTGCACTGGAAAAACAAGGAGGGAAACTAAGTGAGAGATAACATATGACCATGATTAGCGAAGCTGATGCAATGTGATGGGATGCTGGCGATGAAGCTCCCGTTTAGACTTTCTGCCAGAATGGAACAACACAACCATAACATAACGATAAGGCAGGCTAGGAAACCAACAACGGTGTTTAGGTGTAGTCTGTAGTGTAGAAAGGAGATAAGCCAACCAAAGCAAGTCAGTACTACTTTGCCAGAACACACTAATATCGCTAAGGACACTTCTCTTTGCTAGAGAGTACAGACGTTTGCGCAGACTTTCCAGACCTTTCTTTCATCTCCTGGAAATTTCCAGACTCAGCCTGTTTTGTTCCATATGGAACTTTTTATTGTACGTACTTATAACCTAAATACAACAGAATATGACACCGAATTCATGTAAAGTGCACCGCTAAATCAGCCTGGAAAATTATGAGATAATTTTAGATGCCTCAACTCTAATTTTCACTAATTATCATCATAGTGTCTGTCGCCAAATTTTCCACAAATTAAATGCGGAAAACCACCAAATGTTTACCCTGATATTTACAGTGGCAATATGAAAGTTTCATTTAAACCATGATATAAATAATTTTATTCTACAAATTTGTGGATACCTACCAAATTAACCAGGAATCTGCGGTGTAACTGAATCACACACGTTTTTTAAAAATTCGTAATATTTATAAATAGGAATTTAATTCGCAAACAATTAATTATTTGCAGGCTGAAAATTCAATTTGCCTTTGTTTACTGAAGTCTTCAGAGATGATTAGCAAATTGATATTATACTAGAACCAGAATAGGTAAACGTTCAAGCGAGGAAACCGTTTTTTTAACTGGTACTTTTGCGAATGAAAATAGTGAGAAGTCATTAGTACCCTTACGACATTCGACTATAACGCTTTCTGACTTATTGCTCACTAACTCATTACTGTATCGTTTGTAGTTTGCCTGCAATTAAGTTGGAGAATCAATTAAACTTAACAATACTCAGGTATTTACAATTACACAGTGTAGTGGCAGCATTCCCTCCCTATACATAAGCAAACACGATGAGCCAAAGGAGATTAGACAGAAAATAGACAGCCGAAAGGAAACCTGTTTCTCATTTTCTTTTGTTTAGTTATTCATTTGAGGATTTTAGGCAAATTAGTATTTTCTTCGCGAGCCCTTTTCTTCAAAGATACACACAAATAAGAATTTAAGTGCATAAGACTTATTTTGTAAGTTTTACTATTAAAATGTAGTAGCATCATGTCTTATACGGTTTTAAAAAGATAATCTCTAAATGAGTGAAGTAACAATTATCAGGTGAAAACCAAAAACGTGAATCTCTATAAATCAATGCAGTTGGTACCAGTAGGTACATAATAATTTTATTCACGCCACATCATTAAAAATTGAATTGTGATAGGAGATAATCTAATTGGGATTCTCGCAACAAGGATTTTTCCTAGATATAAATATGCAGATGAGATGAACACATTAGCAAAACGAATCTTTTGGTTTTCACAACATTTTACTAATACAACAGTTTTCTTGTGTACCTATAGTCCCTAAATTATGATATGTATAGCAATATTAATGATTTCATCCTATAATATCAGATAACAATTGAAATGTTAAGAAAAAAGTGTAAAAGAACATCAGCCAAAGGAAAATGAAAGATGGCTTACCTTGTGCCTACTTGTGACCACACAGGTCAATTATTTTTTAATCCAAACCAAATAATTGCAAAAGTGCGTACAGAGGAACGTGAGAATGGTCATCATATCATTGAACATTGAAAACAAAAGCATCTTAATTGCATAGCTGTAAAGTATAACTCGTGACACGGTGTAGCTTCTTTGTGATATTGAATTTTATTTAACCTACACACATACACCTGTATACTATAGCGTTTTAAATAATTGCTTTTTAATTGACTGTCCATCCATTACAGTAGAAAAAAAGTTTTCCCTATTCCCTCCAATAAACACAGAAGAGTAGATAGGGATGATGTTTAGGTATGAATCATTATTTCCATCGAATCATGTAATTATCACCACTTCACACTCATATAACAGCGAAAGATGAGTCAAGTATAACGAAAGTGATAAATTAAAGTATACAGTGCTATCGTGTACTTGAATGCACGAGGCAAATTATCGAGTTGCACATAGAGTCTCATCATGTTCTGATTTTCTTTGCGATATAATAATATCAAGTTTTATTTGAGCATGCCAACAAATAGAGCTGCGTGAGCATCAAGGATAATACTATCAACCTATAGAGCACTATAGAAAATAAAGAATTACAATGTAGGATTTCATAGAAAAGCCAAAAAGGATTCAGAAACTAAGTTGATGAAAGGGAAAATAGGATCTATTGAAATCCTACACTAAAAGATAAGAGAACAAAAGTGTGGGCAGAAAAGGTCAGCTTTTTCCGTATTGGACCTCAAAGCTAGAATCACATAGTGACACTTGTCTAGAAAATGTTAGTGCAAAAAGCATCTGATGTCAACCGCAGGAAAAAAGGAAAACCACGTTCCATTCACAAAAAGACTCCATAATGAAACAAACATACGTGCATTCACAGCCCAACTAATTCCGTCTATTTTGTAAGTCAACATTTATGTACGGCAGAAATGACCAAATATAGCAATAGATTAGCCAAGTAAAATAAATATGGGCTTTGTAAATGCAAACAGAGAGGATGATTACATTTGACTAATAATAGTTTGGCCTGCTCTTATTTTGCAAGCACTTTGTGTGCTGATAAAACGGTAAATGCATCTCTGCTATGAAAAGTGAGATCTGTATGTAACCCACTAAGGATAATAATAAGGGAACTTATGCATTTACAATCAGAACAGAAGAGTAAATCAAAGTGAAGCAAGGGAAATCAAATAAAACAAAATCAATCCCGTTTGAAATTGAGATAGAGATTGGGATAGTAAGTCGTAGAGAGATAGAGTGATCTCTTGTGAATGAGATGCACTCTTCTTCAATAACACTCCTCTTCTACAGATACCTTCTTCAGAAATATAGAATGCTACATTTTCAATTGACTACTATCAACTACGGCATGGCTCCTATGCGTTAAAAGTTCAAGCCTCAATAATGTTCTCTGACTAGATCTGCTCGCAAGAGCAGCCAGCACAATTTTGCAATAAAATTGGTTGATTTCTATTGGAATCTCAAGAGAAATACGTAGAATTTGTATCTTCACTTTTTCTTTCGATTTTCTTCATCTGTATATCTCATGTACGTGCAATGCAATGCGCTCAATATCTCAAAGTCTCTAACGGTACTTTGGTAATCTCAGATGCAATCTACGCAGCATGCTCCTAAACACTCCTCCCACTCAATATCATTTTACATTTATATATCACAATTCATATTACTATAGTGCAAAGTGAATACAAATAATACTAACTATAATAAGAATACATCATAAATATATACGAAATGAAAATGAGAATCTAGGTACCTTCTATAGGTAATAAATTATTACTACACTAATAAATATGAATGTTAATATTATACTGATATAAATATTGTAATTGAATATTACAATTATGTATTAGACTTTACACAGATAGCCAGTGCTCACAGAAGCAATATAAAGTTTGAGCCACAAGCGAAAGGAAGGCACGAAAGGCCGTGTATTAGTATTCTGTGTTAGAAACGTAAAAATTGGACTAGATCCCATTATAGTTCTATTGTAAAGGCTACTTTATTTCTATATTTGAAATTACGTAGGCTCGAAGAGCGTCTGTCTGTAGCGTAACTTAATGTAAAGGTGGATGATTCCTATAGAAATCAAAGAGCAAATCATTCGCTTCCTGAATTGAATAGGCAACGTACACAATTCTGACATGAAGTTGAGTTGAGTCAACTTAACTTAAGCTAGGATCATTGTAAATTGCAAAGTGAGTGAGGTAGTTTTAATATCATCCTGTCTGTCTACTGACTCTGGATATAATATTATATATGTATAAGTACGATCCTTACCTGTATCTATGTCTATAGGATGCTACTTTACTACGGGATGGAAGTCTTTGTCTAGTATAAATACGCAGAGCAATGTAAAATGTGATGATATTCCGAGTTCATGGAAGCGTGCATGCGAGGGAGCCTTGCTTTACTTTTACCACATATTAAATTAAGGTAATAATAATGCAATGCATTCGTAATAAGATATTGTGTGTGTGTAATAGATATACGAGTGGTTAACACAATAGCGTGCATGTTTCTACTACGTTGATTGTATTGTTGAAGGGAGAATGATGTAAACGAAATAAGTAATGTTCTCCTGTATACTACAGATCCCATTTCATATGCAAATATCATGCTAACTATTGGCAAAATTAAGCTAAAACATTTTCTAATATCCATAAAACAGGATTCCAATGTGTCTCTATAGAATAGAACAACTTTACATAATATATCTACTCACTATAGAGCTACCTACTTATATATGCATGTGTAATTTTCAGAATAATCTAGAAGATTTCTCTCATTTTGTTATGTGCATGCTTAAGTTTAGACATGCTACATAATATTGCAATGCAGATAAGCCTCTTCCATTCATTTTCTCATATATTTATTATATACTTGGTATAAAAATTCTCTTTATAAGAATTGCACTACTAATGTGATTTGATTGCGGATTGCTGCGACTCAAATCAAACGTCAACATAATATCCACACGACGACGACTCGATGTTATCCTAGTTTCATTCTTTTCATTGCATTTTCATGCGTCACAAGCCCAACTAAAGCTAGACACTGATTTTTTTTATTAGTAAAACCATAGAAAACATTTCGAGTGTGTGGAAACACGATTGATTTATATATTTCTAGAGTTACCATACTAAGGCTAAGGTATACACGTGTGAATATTTTATTCTTCTAAAAATTAGGACATGCCAATAGTGTAAATTAAACATTCTACTACTCTGAGGATGTCAAATGGACAAAACGATCAATGAGAAACTTTGAAATGAAAGTAAACGAATTATTTAAATATTTACTTAGGTTTTCCATCATCGTTTAGATATAGAATATCAGTACATTACAAGATGCATCGCAGTTACCTATGCGTACATTATGTTCAAGATGGTGATACCCTATCTGGCTGCGTATCATTAAATCATAGCGTAACAACTCAGATAGTGCAATATCTTCACTTCTATGCAAATTCATTTAGCACGGGAAGATTGAATCTCTTTTTCCTATCGCTTTTTTGCTAAATTAACTACTCTTACGTATTTTTTTAAAGAGCGAACAGCATTCTTTTCCTATCGCCAAAACATTTACTTTGTGAGTGAGATTACCGATGTATATTTGCATATTCACTCGAGCAGGCGTTAAAAGATAAAGAAATAGACTAAATTGCATTAGTGTTTTTTTCTCTCTCTCTCTCTCTAATTTTTATAATACTTCTCAAACTATTTAGGTAGGTACTTACCATTGTATAAAGAGGATTTTTATACTGATGACTGATAAGTATACACGAGGTGAAGAAATCAATGCTGGCGGGGAGCAATTTTCTGTACTATTACCGTACAAATTATACATTACACTCTCGAATAAAAAAAAGTTGCATACTTCTGCATAGTAGAATCTGTTTTGGATACAATTTAAAAAATTTAGGCTAAATCGTTAATAATGGTGCAATTACAAAATGTTTTTGTCGGAAAACTATGTTCTTGGACGAGTTGCGATTAATTGGGTGTTGTTATCATCTTGTTTATCTATAATTGTGTTTTGCACTGCAGTTCGATCGAATGCAACGTGCAAACTACACTCAAAACTGTAAAAAAAAAGAATGCATATTTTTTGCATAGCAGGAGTTTTCTTAACAAACACATTTATTATGGTCTCATTTTTAACACCGTGTCATATAAATATATCAGGAATTGTCTTTTGTATGACCATTCAGGTTCCCTCTTGGGTTTTTTGTCAGAATTTTCATTTTTTATGATTATTCACCTAACAATAACTTCTGGTTCTCTTTTTTCATCCATGAATAATGTTGTGGCAATTAATTGGGCGAAATAATGTCAAGTTAAAAATTAATTGCCAATAAATTCAAAAGTAGAGGTGAGGGGTACTTTAAAAATCGTAAAACAATTAGTGTCTAATAATTAATAATGTTAAATTCCAAGCAAGTGCTCAACCTTAGTCAACTCTCAAATGAATGAAAAAATCCAAATGTGTCTATGCGAAAACAGTTGCCATTGTGTAAACACACCTTTGGAGAATTGTCTATGCGTTGCCATTCCCATCTGCGGCATTCCTCCAAGAAGTTTGTCATAATTAACTGTTAAACTAAGTACTGAACGTACATAGATAGGTAGATGGACTTATACTGAGAACTCAACTAACTCCCAATTTTTCAATGTGATCAAAGGAAAATAAAAATGCAATTAAAGGTAAAGGTAAAAGAGAAAGGAATTCACCTCACCTTCTGCATTGGTTTGGCAAGT
>JABASI010002701.1:0-18738 GCA_019776505.1 Tomocerus nigrus | reverse complement strand
GAGTGTGACATATAATACAGAGTAGACAAAGAGTCAGAGTACAGACACACTACATACAGAGTACAAGCCTCGATGACTTACTTGCAGTGGCTCCCTGAACAGTTTTACATCTCAAAGGCTACGTTTGAATTCCCTTTTTCTAATGGCCAATTCAGACCTAAAACAAATATCAACAATTAATTTTCCATACAAAAAGTAGAAGTGGGACAATAGTAATAGCACGGAATTTGCATAGGTAATATTCTTCTTTCAAATTGAAAATACGAAGAAAGTTTTGACATTTTTTGTTTGTCAATGCAAAGTGTTCATTCATGATTACACTCTATTTCACTATGAGAGTCTTTATAATAAGAATGACACAATTTAACAGCGAGAGAAGGAAATTACAGGGAAAAAATCGTACACGTTGATGCAGTGCAGTAGTTGCAGCAAAATTCTTCACAGAGATTACCAATTCATTTTGTATGTGCGTGATAAATTCAGGAGCATCGAACAGAGCACACAGATTTTTATGGGATGAATTATGGCAAACATAAATGATATGCACCCTGGGTATACCATTATGGTGGATCATGAACTCTCTTTAGGGATTAATTTACTGACGAATTTATTATTAGGCTGGTGCATTTCACTTTCATATCGTATTATTTCATCTATGACTTGCGCTAGTCCAATAGAATGAATATGCTGTATTGATTCTACATAATATGTAAGATAGGTAATACCGGCATATTTATGTGCATTTAAATGGGATAACATTCAATTGTGTTGCAACTTGCAACAGGCAAAAACGGAGCTAATAATATACAGAAAAATGTTCTTACTTTTATGGTTACCATTTATTTGGCTTATGGTAAGGTGACACTTTGTATATCATTTATGACATAGACATAAGCCTGTGCTACTTTCCTAACGGCACCAGAAATATGAGTTGATCACAGTCACAAATCATCAGTAGGAAATAGTATAAGATTGCTAATAGGTTCATGGAGATCTCTTTTTTGGTTCACTGAAACATTGAAATGTCCTGCAATTGTGCGTGGTGTTAACAATCTATTTGTAATGAAAAATAAGTGAAATACTTGAAATTTTTGTTGGCATCAAAAATGAAGTCTGCCAGTATTTACATTATAGAAACACATACCAACCTAACTATACAATGTAATTTATTTATGTGACCACTATAATTTTCTTAAGCAATCAATGTGATAGGTACTAGGTATGTAATAACATTTATGATGTACTAGATCTGTTCATGGAAAGCAACAGCCTTGTGCCTGTGTTTTTGTATTTTTTATTCGTTAGAGAAGTTATATAACTATTTAGAATTATTTAGAAAACGAAAGCAAGGAAAGCAAGGGTCGATTTGATATACACATACTCGTTTTACTAGACTATCTCTGCATATAAAATGATGAGGTAGTAGCTATTCATAGAAGGTTCTGCAGATGCAATACATACGGAAACACGTAGCAGAATTCAAATGAATAACATTAGGTACAAGATGCATACCTAGAAACAGATTGAGTGTATTAGGAAGCTGTATGTAGGGAAAGTGTAGGGAGATAGTAATGGAAAAGATTCCCTAGAAAGTATGGAATGATTTGGAAATGTTGGTTAGATTTGCATAGGGTGACTTGCCATGCCCATGCCCTGAGACGAAGTACCTTAAGTGATAAAGAATGAGGTCTGAGAATTTAAGTTGTGTTGCTGGAAGTTTTTCAAGTTGCTTTTCTCTAGCCTTTTCCTATAAGCCGCTTGGCTTGGCTAACTCAAACTATCTACATATTTAATGGGAATTTGATGGGATTGTACTTCAGACTCAACCACACACAATGCAACTTTCTATTGGCATTGCCAGGAAGGCAGTTATGCGCTAGGATTCTACAATGGCGTGTTACACACAACGCCGACTAGAAAGCCAACTATTTGTGTGTGCTGATACAAGGAAGCCTGAAGAGACTTGAGATGACTTGAGGAGAGTTTGTTCTTTATTCCTTTCGGATGACAAGGTGATTGAAATTTTAAATATGCGGAAAGCCCATTCCATCCTAGGGAAAGCTTTTCCATCCTCACTTTGCTTTAGCACATAATACATACATACATAATATGCATAAGCAACACGTAACAAAATTCATATGCTCCTGTTGCAGTGGTGGAAAAGTAGCTCTTTTGTGATCAACTCACTCTCTCTTGCCTAAAACTCCCCTAGGACGAGAAGATTTTTATTTCCTCAAATAACTCATCACTTAAATCCTTTGAAAACTCTTTAGTCCTCTGCTGGTGCTTCTCTTTCATGTAACTATCGTCTCACGGCTTATAAACTACCGTACAAGACATGTTACACCAAAATAACTACTTTTAGCTACCTAATAGTCAGATCTAAAGTAAAATGGACAGGACATGAGGAGGCAACCAGAACTTAAAAGTAAACTCAGCAAGAAAGAAAGTCTTATCTTGGCTTGGATTTCGAATGAATCCCACAAAGCCCCATTAGACCAACCAATACCAACAACCAGGGTTTAAAGTTTCTCTAGTGCAATAACGTACACGCTCATCATTTTCCATAACAGCTTTGGATATGTCCACATTGTTGTATAGGATATACTACAATACAACAACAATTACTTTACATATATATATCTGCTGTCACTAATAAGTAAGAGTAGTTGCTGTATTCAGTAAAATGCAGCGGTGTATTTTTAAAAAATTAAATAATATTGTGTTTTGCTGTCGCGAGTAATAATTTTCGAAATGACAATGGAAAACCGGATGGATAACATTACCCTCTATGACATGAGTATCAATTTCGATTTAATTTTCGTGTCTTTTATGTATGTCAAAGTGGAAAAAAAACAAACAAATAAATGACAATGGAAAACCGGATGGATAACATTACCCTCTATGACATGAGTATCAATTTCGATTTAATTTTCGTGTCTTTTATGTATGTCAAAGTGGAAAAGAGACAAACAAATGAGAGAAGGCAATGTATTCGTATGCAAAAGATGTAATGTATAAGTACACATAGAAATAATATATACTTTTACAGTAGAGTATATTAATAAAGAAAGGTCGAGTCCAGAAATTGAGTCTTTTACTTCATATCTAATTTAGAATCTAGAAGGTTGCGACACGGATTTGTAGAAAACGGGCGATTCACAAACTCCCACATCTTTGTTGTAAGGCTGACACGCGAAATAGCAGCATTTCTTTGTTCCTGCGTTACGCAATCTTTGTAAAATGCTTTTAGTGTTTCGTTAAACATATTTACTAATAATATCCGTGAAATGTACCTGGACAGCTGCTATCTGAACGGCACTGTGCAGCATCGTTAGTCATTGCAACGCAATTGAGCCCTGGAACAAGTGGTGGGCATTTTCCAGGTTTCTTTACATTGGGATATGGACCTAATGGGGGTAATGTGGGAACAGTTGTGTCTTTTATAGAGATATTCTTTTCCGTGTGTATAGATGGTCGCAAATTGGCAGTGTCCTGAGGACCATGTACCAAAATTGGTTCATTACTTTCATTGGTTGAAATATCTACTTGGGATCTCTTCTGCGTTCTACTAGAGCTTGAGTTTCGCCTGTTTTCTGAATTGTCATCGCCGGAATTTTCTGGATTTTTTGTTCATAAATAATCATAAACAATGGAAATGAAAATATTATTTCCGTTTTCCCCACGCCAAAAATTGCATTGAATACTAAAAGGGGTGTATCATTAAAAGTGAAAACCAGTCAAGCAATGTGTACAGAGAGTACAGATTCATAAATATCATGCAACCTTTTAAAAATGTAAATATTGTACAATCCAATTATCCAATTAATACCAATATAATCGTTACAGTATGCTAATTTCGTTATCATGCAAAAAGGTGAAAAGAATTTGCATGCTGCACCTTACAAACCGTGTTTAGTAATCCTGGAAAATTATTTAGAGTGAATATTTCTTTTAACAATGAAATGAGATCGCACATGCAATTTCTGAAAAATCCATGCAAAATGAAATAGATTATTATTTTACTTTGTTGTGTAAGAATGACTATTTATGTACAAACATAATGCAATGATAAAATATTCAACAGTTTCCTTAAACTGCTGAAAAATACATTAGAAATAATAGTTACATGGGAAAGTACATGCTGGCTATTGTCCTTTAGAAGCTGTACCATTGGAAGTTGAAGAATCGGGCATTGGTAGGTCCGTGGTACCAGCATTTTCTCTTCTCTTGCGTTTGCCGGATGCTTCTTGGGGAGCGCCGGTAGAGCTGGCCATATCACTCATATTCATTAAATGAGATCGCACATGCAATTTCTGAAAAATCCATGCAAAATGAAATAGATTATTATTTTACTTTGTTGTGTAAGAATGACTATTTATGTACAAACATAATGCAATGATAAAATAATCAACAGTTTCCTTAAGCTGCTGAAGAATACATTAGAAATAATAGTTACATGGGAAAGCACATGCTGGCTATTGTCCTTTAGAAGCTGTACCATTGGAAGTTGAAGAATCGGGCATTGGTAGGTCCGTTGTACCAGCATTTTCTCTTCTCTTGCGTTTGCCGGATGCTTCTTGGGGAGCGCCGGTAGAGCTGGCCATATCACTCATATTCATATCAGTACTTGCTTTCATTGTACAGTTGACATCTGTTTGTTGTAAAAGGTTTAAGATGTTTATATCAACATTTTTAATGATTTTGGAACGGCTAATAGTCATTAGCACATAAGTAAAGAAAATATCTGTACCTTGAATATTTTGAGGAGTTGTCGAAAATGTTCCAAGTCCTTTACCATGTCAAATTGGTAAAGTAAAAATGTTTTCAATGCACATTCTGTGTGTACACGTTTTAAATGTGAAAATATAACACTTTTTACTAGAATTTGTGAATAGTACCTGTAGCATTACATGCGGGCTTCTCAGTCGTTTTCTTATCTGTGGCGTCTTTAATTTTAGTGGCTGCGTTGTTTACTGCCTTCTGTACAGACTCTTTAACATTGCCAGCGGCTGCTTTTACTTTCTCCATGGCTGATGAAGCTCCGTTCTTAATATTTTCACCTACGGTCTTAAAAAATCCTTTCTTTTCCCCTGATGTTCCATTTTTACCTGCCTCTGGTTCAGCTTCTGGACTGGCAGAAGAAGATTCGGGTTCCGGCTCAGAAGCTCCCGTTGAAGAATCTGTCATACCACTGCTTGATGATTCTATGTAAAAAATTACAAGTAAAATATAATCCTTAATCCTTGCATGACTCACATTCTCTTCTATGTCATTAGGCGTTCATATCAATTAAGTAGATTGATAATACGAGAAAAAGGTTTAGGTAGAAATTATATAACCTGGTTCTGCCTCGGGCTGTGCAGTCGCTTCTCGCTTTGATAGAGAATGATGCTCATAATCTAGAACAGGAGAACTTTGAGCTAAGGTCACAATAAAAGCGAAGCACAGTAGAACTGAGAAAGCTGTCACTTCAGATTTCTGCAAAAAACAGAAAGGTTAGCATACTTATTGCGTTGCAAATGTTTATACAAAATGCAGTTTTTATAGATACAGTTCGTATGCACATAAGTATGCATACGAAATTAATATTTTTACAAATACAGAATACGAAACTGGAAAATTGAAACACGTAAGTAAAAAATGTTGATAAATAAATGCACAATTTCATTAGTAGTTATTAGAGTGATGCGTTACCATTTTCAAAATGCTTGACTTTCAGAAGCTATCCAGTAATGAAACGTGTCACCGAACACTAAACGAAACTCAAGGCTGAAGTTAATACTAAGTGCACCGGTAGGCAGTAATCTTTCGACTGTTAGTAGGGGAATGAGTTGGCAATTTTGAAACTCCTGACATTTTAACCTTTTTAAACTATTTATAAGTATACGCTAGAATAGAATTTTGACCATTTATTTAATATAGTTGCTATCAGATCTAAATGAGACAAATGGTAGAATAGCATGAAAGGAAACTTTTTTCTCAACTATAAACATAAATTAGATGATATAACTTTGTTTTCGTTCCTCTATAGAGATTTTGGCGTATCTCGTGCGTGAATTTCCCAAGTCTCAGCAAAAAAATAAGCAGAGTAAATAATAATTACCTGCGTGCCAGTAATTTTGCGAAAAGTCTATTAAAATGAGAGTCCATTCGGCATACATGTCATGATGACAAAGTTTTATACAGAAGCAGCTTGCTTTACTGAAAGCATTCACAGAATGAATACAAAAAAGAATCTTTTGTCATTCAGAAAACAGTTCCGCCTCATTTTCTGATCATCTACTCTTAATAGTAGTCGATAATTGCCAACGATCATTTATTTCCTAGCGTCCATCTCATTATATCCGTTTACTCATTCTGGTTTGTCCGAGTTCATAGGATTCTCTTTATTTGTACGTGTTCTAGGAATAATATATAAAATTATATATTATCATTATGCATATGCGAACTAATTATATTAGTATAGTGTATTGTATAGTAGTTGGTGAATTTCAAGCTGTGCACATTTGCTATGTATCATTCCTATTTATTGTATAGTAAGAATAGCAACTAAATAGTTTCCGGCTGTCTATACCATGCCTACCCGAGGGTGATGAGAATGTCACTGTAATAATTATTTTTTCCAATTCTGCACAGAAAGTAAACTGCAAGTCCAGATTAACAAGCAGTGAAATGAGTCATTGTCAACATTGTCATTGATGCATGCAAAACAATAACAATGCAATAGCTGTATCCAAAAAATTTCTAGATTTATCTTTTGTTTGTATATCGTTCTGGAAAACTCTGTTTACTGTACAAACATTTAATAAACATGCACTTCATTTCTATTCTACTCGGTCTGGTAAAAACAAAATTCTGATTTATGCAGATTATCCATGCGATTTCCTTGTACGTTAACTTTTGTGTAGTCAAACACTAGATACTGATAATTGAATTTTAATAAAACTGGAAAATGGAGCAATTGCGTTTCTTGTTGCAAGGTTATTGATGCATTACAGAATAGCATTTTTAGAATAGTCATGCATCTACTGTACTTTTATTGTGGTACTAATCTATGATTTTAGTACACGATTCCGATATGATAAATGATAACAATTTGTTTGTCGGTAATTATTGGATGTGATGAATTATGCTGAATGCTTTTGGGTTCTTTTAGAAATACAAATGTATAAAACGTATTATGTAAAAGTGGTCTTAACAAAATTGCGGTTTCGTAGGTCGGAGTCGTAAGTATTCCAAGAGAGATCAGAAGAAGAAATAAATTCTGGCACTGTCTCATCAATTCTAATTCTTACTCGGTCAACATAGTACAATTTTACGACGATGAAGCACACGCAAAAAGCAGAAATGCTCCAAGGTCCCAGCTATCATTGATGAGTACGAAGATCCTATCTAGATGATTTTTCCACTGATGATCTGCTATGGATATCCAGCCCAGCAGCATGCATGTTAATAATTAATTTTAATATACACTAAACATTTAAGCCCTTTTAGCGATTAAGAAGAGCGCTCAGTAAGAGTATCACATTTTATTGTGTGCGTATATTTCTCACGAAAAACTGCAAAATAGTGGCCCGTGAGGGGATCGAACCCGCGACCTTCGCGTTATTAGCACGACGCTCTAACCAACTGAGCTAACGGGCCGTTGTTATGATCAGTAAATGTACATTTAACTTTGTTTAAGTCATAAGTGCAAATTATAATTTGCTTATTATCCAGCATGTCCAGTTGTCCATGTATTCGCAATATTGCATTTGTTACATGCATGGCGTTCCTGGACCAGGACTGTTACCTTGATACGTATTGAATACTTTCTGCATATGGAAAATGTGTGCTTTAGTGGTTTATTACATACACTCAGTGCAATACTCTATACATTCACACACTGTGAGATACAAAGTTTTAGGTGCCTACTCAATAATTGCCAGCTTGAAATTACCTGTTACGTCTGAGTCAAATCCCAACATTTTGACAGCTTTGTTTGATATTAGTCAGTACTGAGCATTTCTACTTTGCTTAATTGTAGCTCCAGGTCATGCAAGCAAGTCGCAATCGCGACCAAACATTAAAACAAAGCGAAGCTCCTTGAAACTACTTAATTTTAATGATTATAATAGGGCCGTAAGTTGGAACCATGATTTATGCGTATTCAAAAAAGGGTCACTAGTTTTTTCAAAAATAGCAAAAATTAGACAAATTGTGTAAGACAATACAATACACAATTGGATTTAATAGCATTCAAACTACTATTCCATTCATTAGATTGTTCTGTAATCCGTAATCAGTCTTGAGTAGTGCATTGCAATTGCAACTTGCACCTGAGTTTATAAGACAACGAATATTTTTGTGGCCCTGATGAAAGTAATAACATTTTCTTATAGCAATAATTGTCAATTTCCATTTCAGAGCATATTATAATCAACATTTATAATGAGGAAACGAAAGTGACAACGGTATTTCATCATAATCGAGGAAAAACGTTCAATGAAAATGAAATGTACATGTATGCAAATTATCTGTACGAATGGCATAGGTAATATATAGGTATACCTACGCATTTTATCAACCTAAATTTCAACTCCTATAGGCAGCAAGGTTTTATTGTTGATAGAAAAAAGCAAAGGTAGTGCCGAAAAGGAAATGTGTCAAATAACAAGTGAATATTATATGACTCATAGCTTCATAAAAATAAAAATTAATGAAATGACCCATGACCCCATTAAACAGCGCGTGACCACGTCTGTATAATATTCGACTCCTTGCTTTTAAACGCTGACAGATACGATGGAAGTATACTAGATATAAAGACTATATGACTGGCTGGTTGGAGGTAAATGTGCCTGCATGTAGATATTTGACTTTTGTTGGCAGAATATGTAGCTTACCATCTGCTGAGTTTGTTTAAATAGAGATAAAATTTAGCTGCATATGTTCAGATAAAACTATTCAGCAACAAGGTGTGGTTTAAGTAATAAAGCAGAAAAATGCCTTTATCAGTTTCATTACTTCACTTTTCCCTTGAATATATCTGCACTTTGTGTACTGTGGGTAAAGTATTCGTTTATACGATAAGCGTATATTCGAAATGATTACATGACTTACGTTTTTAGCACCACAATCGCAATTTCCCATTAATCATTCTTTTGCCTTACAACTACATAATTCTAGAATCTAGGAGCGCATATGCTTCCATCATCCTAATGCTAGAATCAGCCTTTGCGATTACATAAAAAAGGACTTTTATAATCGGTATGTGTTGTATATCTACGATTTTGTCACTGTAAAGATGATCCTACATTGTTCGCATTCTAATGCAAACAATGTATCATGGACGTAGGGCACAGACATTCTGGCAACATTCCTATTTTTAGTTGATTGCTGAAAGCAATAAATGTCAACTCATTGATAAGCTGTGCACAAATATTCTCAAGTGGGATTCGCTTTACCTACATATTCATAATTCAACTCAACGCATTCAGCACATTTTTAATATTAGTTGCTTGATTGCTTGTAATATGGTCACTTTCAGGAAACATGCCTTTTGATTGCTCAACTACGATAAGTATGAACATTGGCTTATACAAACAAGTACTATGATGTAGAGGTAGGTACCTACTGCCAAGTAAAATACAATTAAAGTGTGTATGATTTCGTAATGTTCAAAAAATAAGGCTGAATTAACAATTTTACACAACAAAAATTACAAGGAAACATTTTTACAGCCGCAGAAAGCACCGATACTTCCAAAAAGAAGAATCTTCGCCTTAAATCCTACTGCCGATCGTTGTAAAATTACACAGAATGCTGCTCCTATTTAGTATTTATTTCTACTTCCGGTTTTCCTTGTTAAGATGATAGTTAACTTCTGTTTACGGCCGGTATTCGGTATGTAGGCACTTACAAGTTAAATACATTCAAATCGTTATACACAATGAAAGGCGAGAATACATACCCCTGCAGAATAAAATAATGCCTTTTACAAGGAGGTTGACCAGCAGAGTAAGAGATTTATTGGTAAACATTGTCAGTAAGTAATTATTGAACCAGTTCTTCTGCAGATTGTAGATATGTGTTGTACTACAATTGTAGGTACTTATACTAAAATTACTTACGTTCAGGTAAATAAGCTCGCTCATTTTCCGCCTTTGGTTTGTTTGACATGAAAGAAATTGCGATTTTCGTGTATTAACCTAATACTGCTAAAAGGTCAACGGAAAGGAAAGCGAAAGGACGTATGTAGTACAAAACACAATACATAACAAAACAATATTTGTGGGGATGTAATTTCATGGCTAGGTTAGCTCACTTAAACACTCAGAAGAACATAGAACGAGGGGTAAAAAGGACAACTTCTAAGATTTCATTTCTACCATCCTAAGGACCATAAATCTCTCTTTGTAAGTATTATTACATCAGGGAAATATGTTTCCGGAAATCTATTATCTAAATTAACGTAAGCTACCTACTTTTATTATTTCTAGTTATACAAGGTCATAATAACACCAACAATACAGCCCCGAAACATAATTTAACTCCTGTAAAAACTCTGAAAAGTTTTCACTCTATATTACTCTGCAGAATGAAAAACGTCGGAACAACATCCGAACAAAAGACAGAGTCAAAAAGATATTTCCAGAGAGCATAACAGGCTGTAATTCTAGGAGTAGAATGGGTAGCCTTAAGTGGACAATAGGAAATAAGTAAAGTAAAGAGGGTGAAAAGAGTGGGTGAGATTTTGTCTATCGAACTCTCTCACTTACGTTTCACTCACTCAGACTTCTCTCACAAGGATATAGTTAAAGAGTATATTAAGAATACGACAGCACGCTTCCTCTGTCTGTTTGATTGCAGAGGCGGTCACTACCACAGCAGAGAGCAGAGACTCTTGTCATGAAATAATTTGATGGCTTTGCTTTTGCCATGCTCTTCTATTTTCCTTTACAAAGGAGTTCCTAGTAGGTGTACTCTATTAGGTCCACTTTCAGGCAATTCGGCTCTTCTCTATAAAAAGGAAGGAGAAAAGAGACATTTCTGGTGTACAAATGGACATAGCTATCATCTATCTGATCTGGGCAGCTATAGAGGCTTCATAAATTTCCTTTGCGACTCTTAAAGTTGATGATGTTAGTGGACCCCTGTTGAGCTCTTCTCTTTGCACGCTCTATTTCACGACAAACCAGGCTTCACTTGGCTATTATCATTTCATGCCTCCTGCACAAATCTGATTTGAATTTACAAAGCTCACACTTGTGACGTTGTGACTTAACAACTGCCGAAATAGCCCTTTTTGTTGCTTAACTGCAGTAGCACAAGCCATGACACTTAGACCTCAAGTGCTCATAATACTATATCTGCATGTACAGATATATGTAGTAACATCTATTAGGACTATATAGGACGCACAATACTTACTTTAAAGGCTGGACAATGCTTAAGTGGTTTTCCTATTCGGAATGTCCTGTCCAAAGGGAATGATTTTAATTGTACCCAACTATAAAATTGAATTAAGCACACAGTGCAGATACGTAAAACTAGATCGGACAAAGGAGACGACGAAAGCATGTAGAACTAATTAGTCGATTTTATTATGCCTTTGATTTGACTGCATTTCCTATCATGTCAGAGGTTTTCCTTATAAATATGATTAAAGGAAATGTAGTAACAGTAACCTATGCAAATTAACCATGTGCTGATTTTACTGCTTTAGTTCAATTTTCCATGATTTTCCAAAAAGCATAAGTACGAGATCAGACAAATCTCTTTGTCTGTCCATTTTGGCTGCCTTTATTGACAAATTGAGTCTATATCTGTACATTTGTACAAATTGTAGTGTCTGTGGTTGTGATTGTGGGTGCAGATTTATTTAGATAAGACTATGTTGCACAGCATACAGACCTCCGATTTTAGGTACACAAAGATGTAGGTTTTCCTAAAAAAGGCAATTGCTGACTTTTGTAAAAAATAAGAAGTTACCTACTCTTAAAATATTGGATATTGAGCAAACATTTCAACACATTTTTGGAAAAGCATTCCGAAAATAGAGAATAGAGTCAATTATTTTTTCTATACTTGTTAGTATACAATGTAGCACTATTATTTCTCCCTAATCCAGTGGCATCGACCCTCTTCTCAAATGCTAAGCATAGTGTTTACTAACAATAGTAGCAAAGGAACTTTATCAAAATGATCGTGCATAGTGTCATAAAAACGTATAATATATTTTAATAGGTATATTAAAACTATGTAAACAATAATAAGTAGTTCGTAGTGTGTGTGGTGTGTAGCAGATCAGAATGTCTCAAGCATAGGGCACCCATTAAACTTTTCAGAGTATCAGTTTACTACTACATGGCAAAGTCTTTGGTATTTCGGGCTACCAAAGATGACCGTTCCTATCTCTATGGTCTTTGTTTTATCATACGCTTACACATCCACCGGTACGCTCCCCTACTAATCAAACATAAAGACTACTTCCAATGTAATGGATTTTAGAAAAGGTAAACAAAATACAGATAGCTGTGTTTAACAATATCTTCAGGATCTTGACCGAGAGAGAAGTTAGCTAAATGTATTTAGCCGTCCATGTAATATGTACAGGGATAGGTATTTTACGGGTATCCATCCCAGATGGAATCAAATCAGTTGCTGGCTACCGATGCATGGAGTGTATTCTATACACCATATAGGTAGTACTATACGTTACTTATCAATAATTGCTGTTTTACTTTTTCTGATAGGTATGATAAGGTTTTTACACTCATCTATACATTTCATAGCTAAATATGTAATGTATTCTATACACCATATAGGTAGTACTATACGTTACTTATCAATAATTGCTGTTTTACTTTTTCTGATAGGTATGATAAGGTTTTTACACTCATCTATACATTTCATAGCTAAATATAATTTTTGGCAAAATTTTCAATTTGATACACTACAAACGGTGCACAGTAATTATTATTTATGAAAGCTACAGGTTGTGCTCTGTGAAACATAATGAGGTTTCAGCTATGGTAGGTTATACTCCGTTGTTAGTAGGTTCGTAAATCCCAACAGTGTACATACAAATGTAGAGTGAAACTGAAGTGGAGAAGGTAGCCGAGCTGAGATAGGGCAGGAAGATTTGTGTCAGGGAGAAAATTGAAAAAGAATTGAAAGGAAATCCTAAGGGATCTCGTTATTCTCTGTCCAATGGGCCTTACTAAACACTCTCGTTTACAATAATGCCATTCTAAGCATCTACAACACTTTATCTACATAGGAGCTGATCACGACTGAATTTCCTTCGTATTACATCGTACACCCTGCTAAGAAGAATCAGATTATTGTTACATCTTCATGACACTGCTCTGCTTTTGATTTGTGCCTTCATTCACCAAGCCTAATAGTACAAATATACATAGTAAAAGCCACTATGGTCATCCTATTTACAATATAATAGAATCTTTTCGGATGCAATTTTCTTATAAGTAATACAGACAATTGCCGAATTCTACTCTGATATAAAAGTATTATATTTCTTGGTAGACAAAAGTGAGTGGAAACCTGTGGGTAACTCTGTATGTAAGTATGATGGAAATGATGAGATTACAGTTATGGCTAAGCTTTGCTGCTAATATTATACTTACAGAAGAAAAGGACTACGGACACAAAAAAATAACGAGAAAAGAATGTAGCTGGGAAAGTCGTCTATGTATGACTTTTTCTATTTTTTCCCCATTTACAGGAAAGTGGCAGTGAAAATCTAACAAAGATGAGCATCCTGACATGACAGTACTTGGTTTTCCGAGGCATTACATTTTCCATTATGCTGTAATACGCTTATTTTAGCCAGTTCACTTTCTCTTTCTGTTCCTATATTATTATTATTGTCTTGCATCCTCTTTTATGGCAGATACTTGGCTACATTTCCCATGATTTAGTTCAGGATATAAGATGAGGCGTAGATAGTTGATAATATTATCAACACAGCCTGAGGTCTCGCGATGGTCTTATTATGGCACAGAATCACAGAACTGTCAGTCCAATCCATTCCACTCGACTGGCACTCTTCAGGTGTCCTGTTGCTTGTTAGCGAACAATGTACAAGAAACAAGACAATTTTCTCCCCGAAAATATATCGATTACACCTGTTTTTGTTAAGGGTGACTTGGGTGACTTTAGATTCGCATTGGCTAGAGTATAATAAAGTCAGTTAACGTACTAGTTTCTCATGTGGTAACTTGGAGCACAAATACTACTGAAAAGTTATTTCCGCTTTCAACTGTTTGCTAAACCGAGATGATTATACAATTTGCATTACTTCATTCTATTACAAATATTTACATCACAATTTACATCACTTTCTCATCTTTAATAACTTTTGTTTTTGTTTGCACAGGTAGGTAATTACTTTTCAATACAATTTACATTATCTACTTACATTACATTTACAGCATTCACGTCACAATTCAACTTACATCACAATTAAATTAAAATTTCTATATGCTTACATATTATTACATATTGTTACTTTATTACATAGCAAATTGCAGTATCTTTACGTTCTATTTCTCATGGTCATTTCATTTTCAATGTGTGTGCACTCTGTAGTATAGTACACTGTTAAAAATCATAAGGCTACAAAAGGAAAATCTTTTCTTCTTTTTTTCATCCGTGTATCAATATTACTGAAAGCACCCATTCCTTGTATATGAAGAGGAAAGCCAGAAGCAATCTTTTACAAAGCAATTTTTTATGTTACATTATTGGTCAAAGATTGCACGCTGGAGTATTCAACAATAGGTAATATGTAAGCATTGTTTGAATCCAATGCAGGCAGAGCAAAGAAAGAAAACATCTTCCATATAGGTACATTTAATAAGTTGCAAAAGAAAAGAATTTCTTTTCCTTTCGTGACAGTACATAAGCATTTATGTGTGGGCTATTGGATGGGAGCCACTCTGACAATATGAAAGATAGATTGGAGAGATCTAGCTAAGACGGAGAAAGATGACCACATCAAAAGAGCATGTGATCACAAAGACAAAGTCAATAAGGGATTAAAGAAATGGACATGCGAATAGAGAAAGAGTACAACCCGCATTTTCCTTTGTATTTCTTTGTCATAAAAATCCATCGCCACTCTTGTTTGTTACTTACCGGCAATGGCAGAAGGATGTTGGAAAACATATATCAAGTCATACACGGTATACTATTTCTTGAAACGTTACATATTTCTCAATTTTAAAGTAAAAGAATGCATTTTTCTGAAGTATTTTTAAGTCCAAAACGAACCAAAAGTACCAAAAAAACGTATTGGCGGTTTTTTGTGAGTAAACACGCCTTATGGTTATGTCACCATAAAAGGTAGCTACTCTGATAAGAAGAGTTTGTAAGATCTTTTCATGTAATATGTAATATTGCATCACAACTAACGTTGAAGATAAGACTATGAGAACATATTGGGTCAAAGTCGTTTCTTACTGCTGAAATTACGGACATACATCTTGAGGGTCTTTGAGACAAAAGTGATCTCATTCTTTCATATAAAATTAGGTTGTTGATTGAAGAAGACCTTTAGTAGATGGATTGGTAGGATTTGTCCTGCATTAGGAACATAACCCATATTAGATGTATCTACTTTCGTACAGTTATTCTTTGTGAGTGGAAGTCGAAATGGAGTTTAGTGAAGCCAAAGCATAATCCCAGATGACATGTAACGTCAGTATTTCATTTTAGCAAGTGAAGTTATTGCAGAGAAAGGGAATGTAATCCTATTGGACTTTCATCGTCTGAGGCTCGACAAAAGAGAGCTCATCTTCCGATAAGCTTACTTACGATTACCTACCTAGTCCATTCTATATCTCCTATAATCACATCTCGTCACATAGCACACATACTGACATCACAACTGTAGACATATTTTCTGCCTGTGTCCGTACACATGATATACATACATATCTGTTTGACATAAGCAGCACATCATGGAACTTACTACTACTAGTAATACGTATATTTATTACGTTGCATTATGTAGTACTAAGCTACAAATAATAATAAGTATTACTATTTATGACTACCCGACCCGTACGCCCGTACTACACACACAAGTATAATGTTATAAATATAAAGTATTTTATATATTAGATAGAGAAAGTCTGCACATGTAAGGGAAAGGTAGTAAACTAAAAGTAAGCTTTCTGGGTGGGTGTGCCTTAATTCACGTCGTTGCGACTTTCTTTTGTATAAAGCAGACATGGCATAACATTGCGGATCACAAAGGAAATTGATCGTAATCTAGATTACTATTCTCAAAGTAACTTATAATATTCTGTACTGAAATAAAGGCAGATACAATTATGAAAACCAGTCAAGTCCGAGATAGTATATAAGGAACTGTATCTTATGTTCATACTCCATATTAAAGCTTCCTATGCAAATGTAATGTTCATTTTCCTTGATGCTGGCTGGTACCTATAAATAAGAAGGGATTTCAGGCGTAAATTGCTGACTTTAATTGAGCAATAATGATATGTACCTATACTTATTCAAAATTTTTGGAATTGTGAAAGAAAGTTTAATTACAAATGTATTCAGTATGGTGACCAGTATTTATACTTTTCAACAAAGCATTTTCATTTTAGTATGTATTTTGTTGAAAGGCAAGAAACTAGCTACGAAAAAAAAGCTAGGCAAGAAAATAGCTACAATTTTGTTATTAGAGCTTCACGAAAAACGTCGTCGGGAACAGCAGGGAAAAGGGAAGACAAATGCTGCTTTCAACCTATACTTTGACTAAAATAACGTACTTAATTTCGATTAAGGTCCCTTTGATGAAAGTCTCAAGTGGTCACTTTCACTCTGAGTCACGAATAACGAAAGTTTGACAAGCCGAGTGGCGACTAGGACTAAGAATGTCAATAGTCAATATCTTTATAGGGTTAAAAGTATGTTGGTGTTGGTATGGTCCTGTCAAATCTATTAAATTTCCCATATCTTCCGTGAAAATTGAATAGTGAATGGATTTAGAGAATTTTTTTCCGGATGACACTTGAGTGTCTGCAGTGCAATCGGCTGAAAGTGGGAAAGGGTGCGATAAAGAAAAGGAGAGCGGTAAGTTGATGAGAAGAACATAACATCCCCTCTTCCTGCCTTCCTCCTCCACCAAATCCATTCCAGAAAATAGAGTAAAGTACCCGCTTCAATATGCATAATCTAATCGAATGATTTCATATTCATTTTATACTGCTGGGTAATTGAGTGAGTGATTGAGGCTCTCCCTAAATATTACCTATCTCTAAATCTCCATATGAAAATAGACGAAAGTCGTAATGTAGCAGTAACACGATGTGTAGTGTACCAAGTTGAGATTTCACTTCAAGTTACTGACACTGCCAATACTCGAGTTAAGATCATTTCACTTCACATAGCAAACAAGTATCTCCTCCTAATGTATATGCACGAAGAATACCATTTTACAGTTGTATGTATGTAGTATAAGCTGTAAAAACATATTATGAACTATATAAGCATATCTTCTCTATTTATATTGTAACACTCCGTACCTTTCGGTACAAAAAACTTTTGTACTCTCAACAGTCTTAAATGTTATGTCATGTCAATTTAGTCTCTAAAAGTATTTATATGTATTTTGCACAGAAAAATACTTGACTACAATGGATCTTTATCCGACAGAAAGTTTAATGCTATTGTACAAAATGAGAAAGAATAACAAATAGTTTTATCTGGAGCACTTCAACCGTTCAGCCTTATTTTAGGAAGAAGTATTACCTACTATGCTTGTAACATGCTAAATTATTGGTTATTACCGAATTTACTATAACTTTGTTACGAAAAAGTCTATAGACTTAAGTTAGGTACTTACTTTGGTAACATAGTTTAATTTAGATAGATTGGAAAAATCAATGATAAAAAATTATACATTAGTACATCTAAGCATTGTGGATATAATTTAAGCGTCCCTGGAGGATTGTGAAAGCAATCACTCAATAAATGGTGCTACATCCGGGATGTAACTTTATTCTTTTCTAACTGAACAACTTCCCAGAAAGATAACTAAGCTACGTTGTAAGTATAAGTAGAGTAAACACACGGAAAATTGTTAAAGGCTTTTCGACTCAATTTCCGTTCGTTTACTTACCTGTCAACCAGTACTACGAATCCTTCCCACACGGCACACCATGCCCACACATACTTTTTTGCTTGTTCATACTTTCAGTTCGGCATCGTTTCAGCTCTCTCTCTTTGTTCTTTGTTCAAGCGCTGTGGGTAGGTAGCATGAAGAGAATTCAAGAGAGAAAGTGCCATCAGATCAAATTGCTGCAATATCATCTACCCAACGAATTTTACTATCCTGAAAGCCCTGTCCCAGTCGTAAGATAGGGTACCTGTCATGTCACTCGTGTGTTTACCCCCACCTACAGATAAGTACATACTACTATTCAAATTAAAATCTATCAAAAGCACTTCGTACCTTTACACTTGCGAATGAAGAGCAGCCTAGCCTACTTTATTTGAAAATGAATTGCATGAAAATACGCGTCGGGAACTGATATTCGCTAAAATGTACGAGTATAATATATGATAATAAATGTGCGATGGTTGCTTATCACTGGTTCATGGTACGGAGAAAGCTATTCTGTTTACCTTGTAGAAGATATCTGCTCTCAAAGTAATTTCTTCTCTTTCGAATATTTTCATATGAGACGTTTTTAGCGTCGTTCTCAGTAT
>JABASI010002700.1:0-18740 GCA_019776505.1 Tomocerus nigrus | reverse complement strand
AGTAGTGGTAGCAAGTACCTAATATCTTCGTATTCCAAGTTTACCCTAATCAAGACAAAACCACGTTATACACATACAGTCGTTATGTATATCCTAATCCTATAACATAACCCATAATAATATTTGATACACAATACAATCTGTCTTAATATAGTGAAGTACTAA
This sequence comes from Tomocerus nigrus, assembly GCA_019776505.1. Taxonomy (NCBI): domain Eukaryota; kingdom Metazoa; phylum Arthropoda; class Collembola; order Entomobryomorpha; family Tomoceridae; genus Tomocerus; species Tomocerus nigrus. Next base: position 18,575 of record JABASI010002700.1, on the reverse strand, counting down.
CATATAATATTATTACATTCCATGTATTCCATGTTACGGGGGGATTGTTGCACTTGGTTGGTACGTTTTCCTATTAGAGATAACCGTGCAGTCAATATAATCATTATAATATTATTATTTGGAGTAATAATTGAATAATATACTAATGTAAAGTGCAGAACGCTTAATTTTAAAGGAAGGAGTGAGTGGAAATAATCGATATCTGCGTGAGTTCTGTGCATAATAAATTATATAAGTTTCAAAACAAGTTGTGTTGTTGTGTAGTTGTACATGTACTAGTAATATACATATCTTCTTTATGTAGTGTACCTTTGTGTTGTGATCATAAAAAATCGGTATTCAGTATTCACAATATTCACAAAAAGTATAAATGTAACAGAAATACACAAAGGACAGTACTACTACTAGATTGGATAATTTGGAATAGTAATTTTTGTCACAACTTACAAACAAATATTTTGCAAATTATTTAACAAACACTACATACATATAACATATTCATCACACACGTTCATCAGTACTCATGGATGGTCATTTCATTACATTATATCCTATTATCGATAATAACTGTCACGCACGTCACCATCACCATAATATACCTAGTTAACAGCTATACCGACAAGCTAGCTTAAGTTTAGCCTATAATCCTACCTTTTTGCCAAAACCTTTTTACCAAAATTACAAGCCTGTCGGCTTTCGTCGAATAGCGATAGTTAAAATAAAACACTTGCAATGTACAGATATTAATGAATGAATGAAGCTGCTATCAAAGACATAATCTTTAAGTGTGTATTAAAATACTAATTCATTTCTGTTATACATAATGGCAAATTAAAAGTTAAAACATATACACATTTAATATGGACATATCATTATCATGGAAATGGATAGGAAATGGATCGTTGCGATTGTTTATCTTTCTTATGTTATGCTGTAATGTACTACATTACATGTGTCTGTGTCTGTACCTTGCTTATAGCTACATAAAAAGTACAAATTTATGTAAATGCACATGAAAAGTAAAGTCAAGTGAGTGGTCTCGGTTTGTCTATATAGTGGGGATTGGGGGATCGAATGTAGGCAATTGAGACAGAATGTGTGTGTACTTTAAAAATGTATTTAGAACAGTGCATGTTGGTAGGTTCATTTCATATCGTGTAATCGTCACCGACGAACCAAGCATGACTTATACTTGACTCGGTGGTTGAAGTTAACTGGTTAGATAAGAAGAGAAGAATAGGCGAGGTTGGGACAGACAAGCTTCGCTGAATTGAGTGGAATGAAATGGACTTCAGTCAGTAGGCATTCTTCAGAAAGTTAAATCTTCTCGGTACGGTTGGCTTTGGTTAGGTAGTTGCTCCAGCCACAGGATTCTCGTGGTTGCATCATCATATAATCTTCAACGAAATATAGAATTAGGTCTTACAGGGTTTCAGAATTTAATCGCTAACAACGCAGCCGGCAAACAGTCAAACCCAAGCAATGTAAATTCAGCGTTTGTTTCCTACCTACGGTTTTTAGTTATCTATCATAAATCATTGGTATACTCGTGTATTGACTATAATACTGAATTGATTAAAATAAGTCAACACATCATCTATATATTATAATGTGCTTAGATAGATGTGTTTAATTTATTTCAACCTAGCTTTAATTTAATGTAAGTAGAGGTAGATATTTACATGATACATGTATTCAACATGTAATATTACAAAATAAAATATGACTGTAGATAGTAGGTAGATTAGTAAGGAGGCTCAGATGAAAACGTATTTTGTCTGTCATAAATACATTTAAAGGGCAAAAAATCGAAGGTTTTATCTGGTCAGAAAAATTTATTTTAGTTTCGCTAGGTTAACATTGAATAAATGCTCAAAAATAAATTCTCTATTATTTGCAAGAAAAATGTAGTGTTTAGTAGGTAGGTGAACGATAAAAAAGGTAAAATGTCACTATCACAGAGCATACAGCAGATATACAATGCAGTTTTTACAGATTTGTGAATAATGTTTGTAAAGGAAAAGGCAAATTTGTACAATAGTTTTAGATAAGTTGCCTCTACATAAATGTAGATGTTTACCTAGGTTAACAAAATAAGCAGTATAATGTTACAGATAGATACAGATGGATTTGTTTGAACTAGAAATGAGTTTAGGAAAAGAAGAGAAGGGAGCATGCCAGTATATATATGTAGTTAGGCAGATATTTTCCCATGTCATGCTGAGATAAATGGTACATTAAGGACATGCTAATGCCAATGCTAAAGGTAATGGGAGCTAAAGTGTAACACAGAGACAAAGAGACTGCTCATCGTCAGTTAGCTTAGCTTGACATGACTTGCATTTACATAGCTGCTTCAGTTTGTCTTCAACTTGCGATTAGCTTTGGCACTGCATACAGGTTAAATCTGAAGAGAATTAGTTGGATAGGAAAGGAAGGGAGAGATACACTGGGAATTACGAATAGGACAACTTAGAACTAGCTGTACTAGTAATAAAGGAAAGGATTGAATTTTACATCCACTGAATCAACTCGTAAAGGCAGTAATGTGGTTAGTTTGCAGATATAATGTACGTTGTACTTTTGTGCACGGATAATAATGTAATATGATGATAATGGTCTGGCATTTAGAAAAGCATTTAAAGCGAATTTATGGGATCTTAATGATGACTGTTGTATTTATTTCTATTTGTGGGTCTGTCTCTAGTTTGAAATTGGAGTGTGAGAAACTTGCCACAGAAAAGACAGAAATGCAGCGACACTACGTCATGGTAAGTGGATTTTACTTCACAATTGGCATTAAAAGCTTTAACTTACACACATTTCATTCCTTCCACTTTATATGTCTTTCCTTCCTATTCTGAAAAGTGCATTCAAAGGGGGGTAATTAAATATCTATATTATTGGATTGGAGTAGTTAATAAACATCATAAATGCTCGCAATTGGAAAATTAAAGCGCGTTAAAGTTAAAGGTCGTGATTTTGTGATAATGGCAATTTTCCAATCACGCTATTGATAATCAGGTTAAGTGGGAAATTATTCAATTGACAATGCTACTATATTACTATTGTTGATCCTTCCTCTCCTCAATACTTTCTTAATTGATAGGTTATTCAATTTTTATTAGACTGTTAATTTAATTTTTATACACATACATTGTATTATATTGCATTACTTCCATTAGTAAATACGATAATAATATAGAAATTAACAGGCATATGTCACTGATTCACCGCAAACGATTAACCGTAATATTTATATAGGTTTGAAAAACATATAACATGAGTTTGCGTAGTTATTTTTTTATTGGTATCAGGGGCAAGCGTGTCAGTCAGTCTCAGTATGTGTAAGAGATCTTTATATGTGTAATGAAGTGTAAGGAGGACGAGATGGTGTATTATAGAGCCGTGGGCCGTGACTTATATACAGTTTACTCTAGTCTAGAACCCTGTCAATACTTGATCCAGGAAAGTGCATTTGTCGCTCATGCAAAAATTAATTGCACTGTGTGACAGACGAGTTGGATTAGAAATATTTGGATACTCAGAGACGAGGCAAAGAGACAATGCACCAAACCGTGAAATACACATTGAATATGTACGATTACTATGTATTGTGGTACTATTTTCATTAGTACAGAAATCGAGTGGCTATGTATGTGTATTTCATTTAGATTGTAGACATTTACTATGTAGTTCAAATTTTTTATTAACAACGTATCTGCAATTGTAATAAAAATGTGAAATTATAGCGCTGCAATTTTTCCAACATCACCGGAAGTCATTGTAATTGTAAACAATGTGTAGGTAGGATGCAATTGCACTATTATAGCAGATAAAAAATTACGAGATTTTTTTATGAGAGAGTGTATTAAGTAGGCATGCAATTTGTTTTATTTGCGCTTACCTTGATGCTTGATAATTTATATTACCAACTAGTTTATGGAATCCACAATCCACTTTTTCGATAAATTGTGCTATCAGTAAAACCTTCTGCACTTCTTACAACGTACACGTATACGATAAAAAATACATGGATTATGTTAGAAACAGTAGTGTGACAATGGTTTTATATGCAAGTGTGAGAAAATTACTGAGACTCTAGATACGCCACGACTCATACTAAAACAAAAAACGTGGTATATGAGAAATATTTATCATGAAGTCATTCCGCACTATCACATTTTATCATTTAGTTTTCCTCTAACCTAACCAGCAATGGAATCATTAGAGTTTATTATTATTACATAAAGTAGGCATTTTATACTATTTCTATTTTCTTCCTAAATTTTCGATTTTCGCTTAATTCGGTATAAATATGTGATACTATTCATTGACGCGCGGACAATAGTAATAAATTATTAGCAACGAGAGATATACGGTACTGTAGCAAATACTTCATGAATTTTATCGATCACTATGCCCTATTCACTTCCAATAAAACCTATATACATATGCTTATTCATTACATTTGTCCATGTTACGTATTCCTTTATTATCTTCTATCTAATGCAAATACCATGTTCCTGTATCAGTACATGTACCTGTGTCATTATTCTGAACTGTAAAGTTTAAAGACATAATCCTTTTAGTTTGAGCTTATTTGTGGAGAAGTAGGACCTAAACACATTTTAAATTGATATTTTTATTTCAGTACTATGAAATGTCATATGGGCTCAACGTTGAGATGCACAAGCAGGTATGTCATTTTTTATTTACTTTACAACTGGCACTGGCATATTTTTTCTCGCTTATACTTCACTGGAAATTCCAGCACGACAACGTTTTACATGTATGCAAAATTTCGATTAAATGAAATGAATGTTAATATTAAGATAATGATGATTGCTGTACATGTACATTAATTATAGAAGACCTATATATACTACCCGAATCGGTACTAAAATAAATATGGGTATACTATATATAAATAATTGACCAAGCAGACTGAAATTGACTGAATTACAGATAGTACAGTAGCTAATCTCTTAGTGCCATCCATTTGCACAATTGAAGTAGAAGTCCTTACTATATTTTTATCTATGTAAGTGATGTCTTAAACTACTTAATACTAGAATGAGGATAAGAATTCATAGCAACATTTAAGCTCATGGTTGTTGCTTACAAACTACCAACCAATACATGATGGTAAAGTTGTTTAGCTGATACGTAGCTTGTTTGGAGGATGAATATGACAGACATTCTTGGTGTTGTATTTACTAAGGTGCATTGTATCGTCGGTTTGGTTATGCTAAGATGAAAATCGTGTGACTGACTCGCAAGTTTTAAGTCTTGAGCATCAGCATGGGTGTCGTGTCTTTCATGTGTGCTTGAATTCCATTATTTTACCAACGAAACGGAGATGATGGCGTTGCTTGCTATTAAGCCTTCAGGTGGTTCGTGATTATATTGTCATTTGAAATAATAAGTCTTTGTTTGGCAGAGTTGTATACTTGAGACTTGTAGACCATAAAGGGATTTTCAACTCTGTTAAGCTCTACTACTACATTACATGACTACATATTAATATTAATATTATATATAATCCCTCTCCACTTTAGAATATGTGAGATAAGAAGCGACGACTGTTAACGTTGCCGCATCAAATCTCTCTATGTGTCCATTTTTCATATAGTTGATGTACATGTAACCACCGTATTAGAATGACAGACAGATGAAGTGGAATTTTCTTTTGCCTTAGCTGAGATAACTATAGGTTGTTGCTACAAAAGCAACTATTAATTGCTCTCTACTTGTTATTGTACATAAGCTTAAGTTTAACTGTTGCCTATCTATTTGTCCCCTTGTAACTAGATAGCTATTTTATTGTTCTCTCATTTTATGTAATTAACCAAACTAGGTTCACATTATATTTTACTATAAATGAGATACTACGTTCATTAAAAGTTTTCTATCATAATATTATAATATTAATATTAATATAGCTGTAACTGTGTATAAATTGTAATCGTGTGCTTTGTTTGTAGTACATCCGGCAATACCTCATAGTAATCATATTATATGCACTATAAATATGTAAGTCCTGACAATATTACGAGATGACTGGTGATTTTCTTGGGATTGATTACTCTGTAGTTGGATGAACGATGAACACTGTCCGTGTGTGTAGAGTATAAATTGCAAAAATATTGAGTCAGATATGATATATTATATTCCATCGATCGTTTCCCACAAAATTCATGTTGTTTATGACGTATTTAAGTAATATGCTTAAATTGTACACTTACAAGTTACACTTGGTACAATGTCATATTCTTTTGTTGTACAACGCGTTTTAAATTGAATTATTGTATCGCTGTGTTTCTGTGTGGCAAAAGTCACAAGTTCTTTAACGGTAATAATATACTTAATTTGAGATTGTTACTGGTACTTCGTTTTGATAGCGTGTTTGCTTACAGTCTCATCTAAAAAGTCTCAACTTGCAATTGTATACAACAATGCAACTTATTCTGTGCTCAAGTAAGGCGACCAGCAGCACAGCCTCACTTATTTCATTAATGCAGTTGTAGTGATGTTAACTTTTATCCCCTGCCTGTAACAATAAAGAGGGATAATAAAGACAGAGCAGATTAAATCTTTTAATAATCGCTCAGCATAAAACAGAAGGAAACTAACTCAGATAATTGCTATTAAGGTTTAAACGGTGTAAAGACTAAAGACAAGACAACATTGAAAATAGAGTTTGCCTTTTGACTACTATTAGGGACAACTGACAGACTGTGGACTGTGGCTGTATTAATGTAAGTTGATGTAAGCGTTGAGCATATCCATTATTTCACGGGCTGTAAAAATTTATGTAGGTGAATGCCTGATAAATGTATGTAATGTAAGATGCGACTCTGTAAAGAGACGTATCTGTAGTAATAAACTTTTGTTCTTTGATTTCCCGATATACTGATATGCAGGTTAGCTATGCACTATTACTATACTTTGTATAACTAAATAAGTGACTTAAATGTGTAGTCTATTCCGTTCCATGTTTACCGTTTTAGTTTGCAGCTCTCATTTAGCTTCTGTTTGTCAAAGATATATTTTATATAGTGTGGGACAAAGGTTGTTCCGAACTGGCTGTTCAAATAACTCTTCCATTATTCGTAGAGAGCTTAGAGCTTACTGAACTGGTTTTTTGTTGGAGCTGTTGTTTATATGTTCCTATCTATAGAAAGAGAGGAGAAAACTGTCACTGCACTCAAAACTTGACTGCAGTGAACAAGAGCAGAGTAAATAGTTGGTTTACTGTCCTCTGTCTTTCTAGAGTCTGTTCACATTTACAGATGTAGTTTCATTTTGTTAGTTTCTTGTAGACGAAGAATGATTGGAGGCGTCTAAGATATATGCATTTAATAGAGCTCCAGATATAGGTTGGCTTAATATGTCCCTATAGGTAATTGGGATAGATAGAGAGTGAGCCGAAGGAGTAACACGAAAAGTGGGCAGTTTTCTGATGCTTTAAGTTGTTAGTTTATAGTTACTTGATATCCTTTGCTTAGCGTGAACTACATTTCCTACGTAGGTATGCTATATATAATGAGTTGGCCCAGTCGGTGGAGGTACTAGATAGCAAACAGTATTTTCAGGCTGCGGCATCCCGACATCCGTGTGCATTTGTAGCGTAGAGTTGTGTAAATACGCAGAACTTAATTCAATTGAGAACTTTTGCCAATGTTTTCTCGGCAACTCAGCTCAACATGGCTTAGACTTCAGATTAGATGAATTGGGTAGATGGATAAATGATGGAAGTTCCTTTCCTTGCTCTATTACGTACTTAGTTACATTCGAGTAGAAGCAATATAATACTGTCATATGTCTCCAGTGAAAATACAAGAAAAACACCGACTAGCTATAACTTAACAATCGTTGAACAGAAAGCCTAAACTACTATAGGATGACTGTGCAGATACATTGATAAATAATATGTAAAAGTGCACAGTAGCGAAATACTGAGAGCAAACTTTCGGGAAATGGCAGAATTACCTACCTAGTCTAACTAAATGAAACCGGGGTTGTATAATATGTTATCTGTGTGTGGTTTGCTAGCTTACTCACTTTTATAACACGTGGAAAAAAAAGAAAATTGGCAAAATCATAGGAATATTTTCGTAATTTCTGCACAAGTGAAGAGAAATTATTTTTTGAATCGTCTCTAGCTAGAAGTTTTGGAAATATTTTTTCCAAGTAATACATACATATTGGTCCAGAGAAATATATTTTATGTACAAATTGAGAAAAATGAAATGCGATAATAGAAATGCGTACTATGTCGAAATTTGTTAGCAAGGAAAGTATCATTTGCCAATAATAAACAGTAATATAATAATAGTATACTTGTATTTAGTGTGGACCTAAATATGTTTCCAACTTTTGAGTATGGCTAGTTCGGCAGAATTCTTGTGGTTTTGTGTTTTAACCTAGGAAAGAAAGGAAAAGTAGAAACTAATTGGAGAGAATGAACTCAGAACAGGCTCTTGGCTTTTGGGAGAAAGCAACTTTCACAGAGTGAGCATTGCATGGAAATGTAACTAAACTAGCTGCATTGTTGTATTTTGTGTATATCAGTGTGTAATGTGTAAGGTTGTTTTTTGGTGGGTTTGCCTTTCCTTGTTCCGAAACTGGTTGGTGAGAAGATGCCACACTATCATATATTAGTGCGGAAGTTGTCATTCTATAAACAACGGTACAATATCCTATTAAGATAGATGCTATATATATGTGACTGTATTATGTATTTATCGTAATATGGTACAAACAGGCTATTGTAGATATACGCTATATAATATGGTCTTTTAGCGAAGTACATCAGAGCAGGGTCGACTAATCTTACTGGCTCGTAGTGGTATGTATGTCTAAAGCTTTTGTGAAAATTGGAGTTGGAGCTACTACATTATGGAGTAACATTTTCCTTATATGTAGTTACATAGAGTAGATATTCCATTTCCATTCCTGCTCCTTGTATGCTTAGGCTTTCTTCTTTTGGTTGAGTGAACACAAAGTTCTTAGAAGGAGTGAATGTAAGCATGTTCACTCGTGTTTTTGAGAAAGAGGAGAAACCAGAGAAAGGAGCTTGGTTACACTGAGTTATGTTGGATTGGAGGGGAGAAGCGGTCTACTAAACGATCGATCACCTTCAGAGAAGAGAAGCTTTCTCTCACAGTTCCCTCCTATAGTATTCCTATCCAGTATCCACATAGGTATACCTAGGTCAGAGTACTTACTGATAACACGCAGTAGGCGTTATATGTGATATTCCATTATAAACTCTACGCCTACGTAATATTAATACTGCATTATAGCTTATATTAAGCACACTATCTTCTGCTACTACTTTTATAGAGAAAGTAATAGATTTCTCTAGTTTCATATTATACTCAATGCCATATCCACTTTCTGCACTAACAATTCTACTCACTATGTGCTATTACTTTATACGGACAGATAGATATTATTTGTATTTCATATCTACAATACTATACACGTGGCTATGTGATAGGTATTGTACCGCACCGGGAGATAAACTTCTTGTTACATAGATAAATGTACATGCATAGAAATAAAGTTAGGTCACAGCAAAGAGCGATAAATGGAAAGCACGGTAAAGAGTCGACTACGAATACTTCTACTACATATGAAAATGTACATTTTTGTGCTAGGTCCAGATATATCTTAAAATGAAAAGTATCCACGAAATTCCTGTGAAATCCATGAATCTATAGGTAAAATATAGTACTTGTATATTTTGTATAAAGATAGCTCAGATAAAACCTTTAAATCTTTAGTATCCATTACTTACTACTGGTTATTGCATAGATAATCAAGGAGGCTATTTATCATTTAATGATTACCTATCAGAATGACCGACATTTTCAACCAGACTTTTTTTATTATTGAAGACAATTCATGTGCAGATCATGCAGTTGTAAATCAGAAGAATCCAGAACTGCAAAATATTTAGCATGCTTACCTCTTATACCCAGTTGACAATCGAAGATACAAAAAATGCTGTTTTTTTTTCTTTTCTCGGAAGCCATTTCACATAGTTTATCTCCGAGGGGAGCAACGAGTAGAGCAACCATTATGAAAATCGTTCTTTGGTTATACTATTACTACAATGCAATATATACCGTGACTATGTATATTGTATGACATGACTGTAAAACGTGGATGATCGTATGAGAATGAACTAGCAGAAATAGCTGAGTTACTTGCATAGACATTTCCTTGCCCTTGGTTTCTTTTTTCACTATATACTTTCTCTTTCGTGAACCGAAGCCTAAAATTGTAAGCTGATGTGATTGTGATAGCTTTCCGATGCATTGCAATGTCATGCAAAAATGCAAGATGTATTATTCTTTGTATTCTATGCAAAGGCTGTCATTCCTTGGCCTTGCACTCCGTGATTTGAATAAGCACTATTTTCTAAAGTTTACCCTTGGTGTCTCAGAAAATTCTACTACATAACTAATGTTTTCCCTTTAACGAACGATTTTATTTTCTCTAAAGTTATGAGAAATTTAAGCGTATTCAGAGCTGTTCTTTGACTTGTCTGATATTTTAATGTCATGATTGATAGGGCGGTGTAAAGATTTTCATTTTCAGAGCTACTTATTTCGCTAAAATTTCTTGATTCAAATGTATTTTTGAGGGAAGTGCAATGCAACCTCAAACAAAAGTGAATTGATATTGGAACACAGCACGAAGCAATTTTATTTTTCTCGGTTTATTCACGGTGGTAGCCAGTTGTTCGAATGCAGGGTGCGGATGTTAGTTGAAATGGTTAAAGTATATAGGTACCTAATAGTTGCAGTAGCATATCGGTTATATAATACATACGTACTAGCAATGAATGCAGACGCTGCATTTGGTAAGACCTATTTTATGAGGAATAATGGAATTCGAGAAGTTTTTTCATGGTTCCTGTGAACTTGAATGTTGAATGAATGAGGAAGGGGATGCTGCTCGCCTGTGTTTTGGAGGGAGACAGAGCAAAAACGGAAGACTGTTACTTACCAATCCTGCTTTATGCATTCAGCTGGCTATATAGGTAGTGTTATGCATGTATGTGTGCTATGGCCATTCGTCAACGACTGCAATAGTGCGTGAGTAGTATGAGCCGTTGCATTGCATTTTGTAAGGAAGGGGGACGAGGAGCCTCAATAACTGTTTGTTAGGTACTTGATTCCGAATCTGTTGTTTCTGATGTTGGCTCTCCTCTCTGTTTTCGATCCTTGTCAAAATAGATTGTTGTATACTGCGACAAGTAGCCATAACCGTACCTATACTATAACTACGTAAGTACGTACGTAAGTAGCAGTTGCAAACAGATAATCTCAAACCAGCGCTACGCTATAATACTGAATGAGTTTCATTGAAAATGACGGATACTTTTCACTTGATTAGTTTAATTGCTTTTTGTGTATCTTCTTGCTTTTCAACGAAAATCATTCAATTCAAATTCATTGTGTTTACCGTGCATTATTTGCAGTTTCATTTAGACGCGCTGAACCTTTGTTAAATTGTTTAATTGTTGACATCAGATAAGAGTACCAAGTGTACATTTTATGCTTATTTTTATTTTAGTGATTTAGTAGCCAGAATCAGAATCTCTTGTAGTTCAGGAGGGATGTCCACGGAGAATGGATGTCAAACCTATAATAATAGGCAATCATATAGATAAAATGAAACGTTATTGGAGGCTGAGAAGAATTGAAGACGGAAAGGGACAGGAAATTAGCTTCTTGTATTCAGTCACCTTTTTACTCTTCTCCTCTGCCTGCTGCACTAGTTTTAAAATGCATTTATGGGTCCCCCTTTCTTTCTCCTTCCTAGGCTATTCTTCTATCCGGTCTCGTCACTAGTACATTGAAATAATTCTGTGAGAAGTATTTTCGGAATATTTCACTAATAATCCGCAAGTGTATCTTAGTAAATAAAATAGTTAGTAGTTTGTTTATAATTGATGAAAAGATAAATTCTGGCTTATTGTCCTGTGACAGTATCTCTATACTATAAGTGTCTCTGCAGTTAAAAGATATTGATTCTTTGCTTGTCATTTTGTTATGGATTTCGTATTATGCACATGGCAATTTTTATTCAATATTCATATATTAAATTAACGGATGAATTTAACAAAGTTGCCTCTCTGTCCATTAAGGGGCAAGTGTTTGTTCTTACGCAGGGCAATATGTATGTAGTAAACTAATAAACAGCGCACTGTTGGCATTGAGTCATTGAGCAGTGCATGTGGTGTGCATGCATGGGTTCTCGGTATGGAAATCTGAGTCTCTACATCCTATTCATGGTGTGCAGCTTCTCGTTTGGGAAGTGTGTGATGTAGGGTAGCAAGTATATTTTGTGTAGCGAGTCGAGCTAATATGATTATGTTCATGTCCCTGCAATAAAGGGTTACTCTTACTTAGTTACTTCTACTTTCTACCACGCTACGCTTCGATGCGATTAGTGAATCAATACAGAGAGTAAATTTGCATGACATAGATAGGTGAAGGGGAGGGAAATTATTTTTCGTTTTATGTCTATATGCGTGCAGAGCAACTTGTGTGTATGTTTGTATAAATCCATGTCGAATAATAAAGTGAATGTAAAGCGACAGTGAAAAAGTGAAGAAATATGTAGACGAGATGTGAAATGGTGTGGCAGAGACGGTGAACTTCCTAATTGAAAAGGAAGTTGAGGAAAATTAGATTAAAGGGGGAAATTTTTTCTAAGAGACAGAAATGTTGCAAAGCCAAACGAATCGAATGTATGAGAAAAACATGTTTTCCTTTCAACTATGTAAATCCTGAAATAAAACTATAGTGCTATACGCTTATTCTACTTAAATGAGTAGTTTTTATTTAGTTTATGCATGTTTACGTTTATACACTTCAAATTGTTGCCCAGTTGGGACAAACGTGTAAATGTTTACACATGTAGACCTCTTAGAATTGTTTGCCTATTATTTACCAAACTTTTTAAGGTGAAACATTAAATAGTCTGTTCATTGCATTTGTCTTGTTCTGGGTGTTAGTAAGCTTGGTTCACAATAGTTCTGTAGTCTTGGAACGAGGATTATAAAAACGTCCAAGAATTTTGGAATGAAACAACTCACTGAAGCCGTGGATACAATGAAGCGACACTAATGACGAATGTTTACATTCTTGTTGTAAGGGCTACTTCTTTTGCTTCTGGAGGAATAACCAATAACGTATTGTTCCTAGTTAGTTAAGCGTGATGATAAGTATCTCACAGTCTTAATGTTAATATCGAAGTGGATCTAGCGAAGCGTAGCTATGTTTATTGTGTGGGCATATGACATTGTTATTCTACATACCTGTGAACATAGAGTTTAAAAATTCTTATTAATGAATTTTATATGAATAGACTTACGTGCTTAGACATTTTTCTAATCGTGTTGTTCCTTCTGTCTAGTCTAGTCTAAATCATAAAAAGTATTTTGGGTGGTTTAGCTTAATATAAGTAGTCTAATGACAATAATTAATTGTACCTTGTGGTGTAAATAAAAGGCAATATATTATTTATGATTCTAAGAAAAGGAAGGAAAAGAAAGAACCGTCACAAGGGCGTCTCAATAGTCTCAAAGCATCGGGATTGTGATGTCATCAATTCCAGTCCACCGTGCGGTAGTTATAAATGAAATGGTAAATACTTTCTACGCTATTTTATAGGTGTATGAACGGATGGGTAGTCTCATTTAATTTTATTTAGGTATCTGTATTACATGTTTGTGAGGATTGAGGATAATATAAATAAATAGTATAATAGGTAGTACAAATTCTGTGTATCGTTTTCTTGCTCGTTTGCAGATGGGCTTAAAAAGTATAGAATTTACTTTTTGTGATCGTACTACATTAGCATTAATAAATATATTTAAAAAATATTTTTCATGTAAAGCCATCAGTTCTTTGGAATTTTAAAATTGCCGTGAATTTTGAAGGAATGGAATAATTGGCGTAACGAAGGGTATATCTTTCAAATGTTTTTTATGAGGGTGCGGGTGCCAGACCAAAGGCTGTTTAACTGTTGAAGTTTGGTGTGACTTTTGTATACGCACTACGTAACACGACAAAAAATTATTACAATACCAAAGAGCATTTTGGTGAAATCTATGATAACCTGGTCTACTATATTATTCCTTCCTATGTGTATCTATCTATCAGCACTGCATATCGTATATTACCCACTTGGTTGGTTATATACTTATATATAATATATCTATTCAAAAATTAGAAAATAAATTACACTCTCATATGCAAGTTTATAGTTTTAAGGGTATACGTATGTATAGGAAATGGGATGTGAACAAAACTTAAATAGGACACACTGTTTTTAATTTGGTATATTAGCTGCATATTGTATATACTGCGTAAGGCTGTATGTTAACTAGTGTTTTTCTTATTTTATGTAAGGTATTGCCTTTGTGAAGTAGTTCCCAAAGCATCAACTGTAAAAAAGGTTGAAAGGTTACATTCGGTTGGGTTTTCTTCGCTCCGAGAGTTCTGCATGTGATTTTGAGATATTATTTGTCGAGAAAAGTTGAGTAAAGTAGAGGTGTGGTGGTGTTCTCTTGTAGTAGGTACTTGAACACAATATATTCAGTTAAAAGTAAAATTCATTTGAAGCTTACTATTAGCCCATTACTACTACTATAAGTGAAATGAGTGTAAGTAACCTACTGTAAAACGTGGATCATATAATTTCCCGTCTATTTTCTAGTTTTTGGGGATTGAGAGTGTTGTCGTAGTCATGCGATGTATTGTGAAACAAGTGAAACCACACCAGGCATGTCCTAACTATGAGCCACAGTTGGTCTTGTCATGTCTACTGTCTGGCAGAGTGTTGTGTGTACCCTCTCTACTCTCTCCTCCAAAATCCAGAACATGATCTTTTCCATTCCATTTCACAGTTGGTCTTGCCTGGCCCTGAAAATACCAAGGTGAAGTAAATAAGACACGAGAATAGGTTAATGTGGGGAAGGAAATACCAGGCCATATAGCATCATCATCATGATGATATCCATCTATAACTATATAACTACATATTTAAGTACATACTCTAAACTCCTGACAAAATGCCTTCCCTTGTAGAAAAGAGATATAAAAACTACTGGACATTATTATTATAGTAATCATGTACATTATATATAGCTGGAATATGAAATATGAGGGTTGTAACTATATAAGTAATATTATATGGTATATTAGTATATAGGTAACGTGTTAGTATTGTGTTCAGATTATTAGTAGCTAACATAACTGTTAAGTTGGACGAGGTAAAGGTAAAGGGGCCCGTGACAGCCAAGTGCAATCGAAAATCTAAATCGGATCCAAATGTTTCGCTCCGGCCGGACGCCTAGAGGCGTAGATAGAAAGGCTTTCCCATTACTAAACTTTTGTAGCTTCAGCATTATTAAGCATTGAAAGGAGGAATAAAGTAAAGAAGGGTCTCTCTTCCATTCTCTTCTGTTTAGTCAGTTTTGTTGAAGTTTTTAGGGTCATCACATCATGGTTAGTATTGGGATTCTGTATTCTTTCCGCTCCACTCCGGCACTTTACCACAGACGTCCCCTTCTTCTCGACGCTTTTCTCTCTTCTGCCTCCATGGATTAACTAACTCTCCCTCTCTCTTCATCTCATCTAATGTACATTGTAATGTCCCTAAGTATTTCACGTTGCTCGGTTGCTCCATTCTCACAATCAACAACAGTACGTTGTTATATAGATTCCACCCTTACTAATATAAAACTTATCATCCACCAGCCAAAGATATGAATATGACTTTGCTTTATAGTGTTATAGCATCTGTAGTAGGGCGATGATATTATAGAAAAAGTTATATGCGTACTTTTAACTATTTGTTAGAATACCTAGTTTACTTTACATTAATTCCAGTGTAATATTATGACTAGAAATCCAGCCTTAGACCATGCTTGGAACAGAATAGGGAAATGTATCTAACGTATAACTATCATTGCTTCACATATATATTTTGTTGGTCTTATATCTGTCTGTATGAGATTTTTAGGGTCGACTCCAGTCCGACCACATCCCCATCAGTTGAGCAGATGACTACACTATTTTATATATAAAATATAAACACAATAGGAAAGTCTCATAGAGAGCAGACCCTTGTAATTGTTGGAGGACTTTTATTTAGCTTACATTTAGAGGGTGAGCGGAGTTGAAAGTTAAGGAAGGGATTAGGGTTTGTTATGTATTTAAACGCCTTTTCAATGGCTGGGGCTCGTAGTAATGTTGATGTGATGTTGTGAGGTAGCACGACAGACAGGAACGCATCAGCAGAGACAGAGTTAAGGGAAGGCAACCCTTACACTTACACTACACTCGCATTCACGACTCTTGAGAATACTCCTGGTGAAGCTAAACCTATTTGTTGAGTTGCCCAAGGGTCAAATATAAATATAAAAGATAGAAATCCCTATCTGTATGTACTACAAAGTGATTTCGTTTATTTTTCCTGGGGAAGGGTGAACACACAGAGTAAATAGTCCATGCATTGCTTTGACACTGCATGCTCGATAAACCTAAAGAATATTCATAGAATGCTATAATGAGCACTGGAGATGTAGAACATGCATCATATATGCAACCAGGTTTAAGTATACCAATCATCCTTCCATCCCCCACCAACTAAACTAATCATGAGCTATTGAAGAGCAGAGGCTACTTTTTAAAACCGTGTACCATGCATTAATGCATAATAATAATATTGTATTTACTCAATATTAGGTGTATTCTTGACATATACGTTTTTGGATCTCTAAGTAAACAGTGAATGCATTTATTAGTAAATGTGAAGAAGTTCCCCATAATATTATGTCACAGGCAGGGCACATGGATTTATTGTGTAAGTTGGGATTGGGTTGAGTTCAAGAGCCTGTGTAAACAAGGGAAAGATTTTAAATATTGATAATAAACTTCGATGAAGATGAAACGGTAGTCTACTAAATGCACACTGGCACATAGGCAGTATTAAAGTATTCCTAAATATCCCTGAAGCTAATTAATTGTGGGAGATAAGTACTTGCGTATTAATAATAGTCCACAGCAGAAATCGGCAATTTCATATAAATTATGCTAATTTATTATTATTATTATATTACCCATTTCATAATTTTTAGTACAAACTGAGTAGGAGATACATAAATCTGTTCCTTAGAGATAGCAAACCAAATTGTAGATGTGTTATATTGCACTGCAAGTATTGATATCGGTTAAATACAATAACCTATATAGAATAATAATGTTCAAAATGCGTTGGGAATAATGCTGCGTGCAACTGATGTATAATAATATCGAAAAGCTATGTGGATAGATAATACTATTAATAATATATGTGAATGTGAATCCCGTACATATACCTATATTTATTATTTGATATAATGTAATGTAGCGTTGGTTGGATTGGAGATTGTTAGGCACTTTGAGTGTTTCAACATCCCTTGTCACTTCCAATGTTCAGCTGAGAGTAAGATTCGGGTAGGTCGTTTCGTTGTTTCCTTTCCTGCATCAAAGGGGTATTATTTACAGTAGTTACGTAAGTAAATTGCTAAGTCGGGTCGTTGGGCATTCAAGAGGACTCCGTTCCATATTACACTGTTATTCCATTGAAAGACGCATTACCCTTCATTGCCCTGTAACGAGATATACAGTATACAATCAAATCTGATTCCTCTATAGTCTATTGAGCGTAATGGGCTTGTATCGAGCCCAACCACGAGAATCATGAAATCGAATTTACTATCTTCACTTCACTGTAGTTGTTTGTATTTCAGTATTGTGCTTTATAGTTCATACAATGTGGCATTTGTTATACTACTATATGCTGCACAGAAGACACTGACAGACAGTCATTTGCCAATTATGTCAACACAATTCTTACCCTGTTCCCCTATTTACTTTGTAATGGTCTCATTTCTTTCTATTAAATCATTTAAATATACCTGCCTTATATCATATATGGATTAATGGATAAATGGATGGCATTTCCTTGTCAAAATTTGGAAGCAAACAAGCAATACTTGTGCTATATTTTTTACAGCTAATACATAGGCACCTCTCTGTCAGATTAATGATGAAAAATTTTTCAATACACATATATATAATAAATAAAATATCAATTGAAGTACTATACTTATGTGAATAAGTCGGTATTGACGTTATTGTCCACTTTAATTTTGTTTTTCACTAAGGACCATTACAAAGACCATTTCCATTGCTCTTTGATCTTAGAATCTGTTTGATAGTCAATAATTGTTTTGGTATCGTTAGGCATTATTAAATGATCTCTGGGCAGTTCTCTACTTAATGGTCATAAACGCACTTAAGTAAATGATTAGTGGAAAAACGGAACAATTCATCAATTCATGTAGGTACTACTTAGGTATTGTAAATTGTACTTATATATTATATCTGTTACAGTCAATATCAGTCTACAAGAGGTAGCCCTAATACAAACTGTAATAACGCTATCTTCCTGGCCTAAGCTCGAGATATATTGTCACTCTGACTACGCGAACTTAT
>JABASI010002699.1:0-18740 GCA_019776505.1 Tomocerus nigrus | reverse complement strand
GATTTGCTGGGCATTAGCAACGACTCTTTTGGCTCTATTAATAAACCTTTGTAAAAAAGAATGTAAAAAAGTAGCGGTAAAGGTAGAATGCGATTTACAACACCATGCAAAACGCTTTTATAAAATACTTTTTAGTCTACGCAAATGCTTCTAATAGTCTATGTAATTCGTGTAAGAAGTACTAGCAGGTCTCTATGCCCAGGCGGTCACAAAATACAAAACGAATCATATGAATACAAAAGGTTAAGGGGTCATCCGATTGAACCCATTTTCGAATGTAACCTCCGCTATGATCTCACGAAGACATGTAAAAAATGTCAATGGAATATCTCAAACCGTTCATGAGTTAGAGCGCCTACAGACAGACGAACAGACTTGGTATTCCCATAAAGTAGCTACCGCTACTTAATAACTGTACGTATCTATGTGTACCTGTAGAAGTAGAAAAAAGTCCGTCAGTCATAATATTAACTTCATAATAACAATTCTTTAAAACGAGATTCCTAGAAGGAGAAGGCGAATAACTGTAAGGGCAAGGGCATAACTAAGAAAATAATATTTTTTCAATCTCCTCCCCTGAACTATCTGTAGTTTGTAGACATGTGTGGTGATTCCAGTGATGTGGTCTGAACGATTCATGTGATAAAAATTCCCCACGGAGCCGACTGCATGAAAAGTGAAATTACAAACGAAATGTTTTTCCTACTGCTACTGGTTCTGGTGACGTGAATGGAGTCCAATTCCCTAACTATAACATTCATGCACACGCATTTCTGAAAAATTCAAAATGCATAGTCAATTTTCCACCTTAC
This sequence comes from Tomocerus nigrus, assembly GCA_019776505.1. Taxonomy (NCBI): domain Eukaryota; kingdom Metazoa; phylum Arthropoda; class Collembola; order Entomobryomorpha; family Tomoceridae; genus Tomocerus; species Tomocerus nigrus. The sequence continues at coordinate 17,928 of JABASI010002699.1, read as the reverse complement.
ACAATAGCGCCAGTTTATATTATTTTAATATGAGTATGGATAACTCGGTCTTTAGGTCATGTTCCTCAATTCACAGATTATGACTTATGAGAGACTCGTAGTATAGAAAAATCACACAACTTTTCAAAATCTTGAGACTAATCTAGCAATATGCAATAAAGTAATGGTCATTCATACAGGCAGGCAGATGCAAGAATATGCATTGAAATTGGAACTGCATAATATTGTACTAAATTGGAACTGTATAATATTTATTGTACTAATCTCGAAAACTCAACATTGTCCAATGCAGACCAGAGTAGCTGGAGGGATTGAGGAAGGAGCCGACAGACTAATAATAATAGTGTACTTATCAGTTATCACTCCCATGTAAGAAAGACAATGCAGAAACCCAGAGAAGTTCCATGCTTTTGTTTTCGGTATTGGGTTTCTTACAGGGCTTTCTTGAAATGTCTGGACGAGTACTGACAGACTCCATCCGTCCCCCTTTGAGATACCACGCTCCGGACATACGTCAGTACCCCTGTCACCATGTAAATGACATTTCTCTTTGAACGTCTAAACAATGAACCAAAATATCTTTCAAGTCTTCAGAGCCAATTAAACGTTCGTCTCCAGTTCACTTTTCTAAAAGTTGCGGAAAATTGAAATGAAAGAGTAATTTGCTTCACAGTTGCAAGTTGCAACTGTAGGTAGCTAAATCCTGTTAGTAGTCTAGATAGAAAATGACCAAAAATGGCAATCCGTCGTGTCCCATCCCCATCCTTCACTTGGCGCAATAACATAGGAAAGGAGTAATATGTAGTCATTGTAGTCACTTATAATTTTTCATGCGATTTAGAGTTGAACAAAGTTATGTTCAACAATGAGAGAAATCTGATATACGCTCTTGGGGTAATGTTCAAAAAACCACAAAAAATAGCTAAGTATATTTAATTTCGTTTCACATTATTTGCTCTCCTTTTTAAGGGAAATAGTTAGTTTATTAGTTCATATTAGGCTGCCCAATCTCTCGCAAATAATTATTGACACAGACTTATCATTGTCAAGTAACTTAATTAGGTTTCATTGTGCATACACCTTTTCCCTGAGAAAAATTGAAATAAGCTTGTACGGTAAGACATGCAATTCTATTTATTTTGTAATATGCTTTTATTGGAACCTAAACATACGGAATAACAATATTATTGTTCTGTATAGGAAAGGCAAAAGTGGTGTTTGGATATGGAATTTTCATTGCTGTCTAAATACTCCTGTATGAGCATAAGTAATATGGATCGATTTCGAATTGCATATGAAAAACGAGTGTTCCTGCCAACTTCAATTTAAAGTTCGCGAAAAACTACCGATGTGCTAAACTATTGAACATTCTCTTTTAAGCTACATATACCAGCAGTATTATTCCCTACTTTTATAACAATTTTGTGCCAGGCAGTACCTACTTAGGTATCTTCTTTGCTCCATGAGGTGAAAAGACACCATAATACCTACATAAAGTTTCCCTTCAGACAAAACTAGCTTCTTACAACAAAATTAAAAAATAGATGGAAAATAAAACCGTGAACTTTGCTTTTGCATTTGTGAATGACTACTTTGTATTTGTGGCTACTAAACAATTCAGTATTGTCCGTTTATGGTTGTTTAGCATTTATTTGTGTTAAGACAGCCAGCATTTTCACGCCTTTGTTGACGAAGAACTTAAGACGCATAGGACAACTGCTGTTTGACAAGTGTCAGGTGATGACAGCTCCCTCCTCAAAGTTATTTTGTGTCTATGAAGTTTGTGGAATTAGCGTTATTTCAATTTATTCACACGTCAATAGAAGACATTTTCTAGAGAACAGTTGAATACCAACCAAGATTCGCCAATTTCATGTTTGAATATTGAAGGCTTCCCTAACGTACGCTGAACGATTTTTCTAAATTGACTGGAAAAATGAACTTGAATACCACCAAACGTTGTTCAAGTTTGATTTACTATCAGATAAATTTCGAACTTACATATTCGTCAGGGTTTACAACTGTCTGTAACAGGAATTTCTAATTCATTGGCCTCTTTTGTCGTGTTGACAATTTTTGCTTGGCTCTAGGAAATTGGTGCATCGTGCTTAATGAGCTGTTTAATTCTTAAAACTTCTTTGCTAGGTACCTACTATATTATGGTAGTAAATCGACTAATAACTGTAATGATTAATGATGCTTTACCGTAAGTGACGTGTACACACGTTTCGAAATAAATTGCGATGTGTATTAGTAGATGGATCTACATAAGTAATATGAAGATATTTATAACTGTTATTCAAGCAATGCTTAAATGTGCATCTTGGGGTACAAAGTAAGGGGGTTAGGGGGAGTGACTATGGTCTGTGGTGTATCCACGTGATTACCGGCATGTATCGTCGTGACTGTGCTAAGACCTGCTCATTTACCTATCTCTCAGGCACAGTACTAATTTTGGCGTTTTAAAGCTGATATGGCTAGGTTAATTAGAATGCGGGCCGAAAGGGGCCTAGTCGAAATTAGACTACGCAGTAGTGCCCATCACATTCTAATGAAACAGTAAAAGCAGTGTCAAAGCCCCGAAAGAAAAGAAAGCGCTTTGCTTCCATACCTTCTCTCTCACTGTGATTAATTTTAAGTTATCTCTCGTAATTCCCGACAAGACATGGGTTGCTTAATTCTTAGCAGAATGCCGGTCATTCGGGTTGTAAAAATATAACCTCTTGTGTTGATTGGAGTGTGGAAGTAAGCAATGCTATGCATAGTAAAGTATAATCAACGAATAAGCAAGACGGATGGGTCTACGGGCTGTCATTGAAATCGGTCTATACACAGCGCTTTTTATATCTGTAATAGAATAATGTATAACCATGGCCATTCGTCCTGTAGGCACGAATCAGTTAGGTGTAAAATTGTTATTACATGAAAATGTCTCAGAATCCAATGCAAGGCATGACTATTTGCGCAGAGATACTTATTGTACGGTATTTCTCTAATATTTGGTTAGCTTTCGCAGAATTTGACTGAAATGAAATGTCCATGTAGCGTTCCGTATGCATACCTACGTGCAGACAGGTACGTGATCCAAGATTCAGCAATAAAGGAAATGTTGACAGGAGAGTTGAGTGAGAAATGTGGGAATTGTTATTATGGTCGTGCAATGAAAGCACACCTGTGCTGAACTACAAAACTATAAAAGAGATAGGTGTTGATTCTGCTGATGTGCCAAGCATCTTGCCTCACCTGTCTCTGATCAAAAGCTTTCTCTCCAAATAAATTCAATTGCATAGGGAAGGTGTTAAGCTTATTACAGGCGTAGCTGGGAATTCGAGAACAAGTTGACACGTATTTGTCGTTTGCTACCACAGCATTTGACAATGACACTGAGCAGGACAGACGGACGGAATCAGGCTACATACTTACAACGGCATTCGGATGGAGAGAGCTGTGCAATTTTTATATTTCATTTTGTCGTTCATATCACTAAACGATTACGGTAGTTCATATCTGTTCCTTGGACGAATGCATAGTCGGCTGAACTCCCAAGGGAGCTTTAGAGCCTTAGATACTTGTCACTCGAGCCTAGACAAGATAACGACTGAAAAAATGACGTAGGTACGTCCATGACGATTAAGCTGACAGATTCCCTCCGTCAACAAAAGCGAAGCAAGTTTTGTATCGCTGTGATAGTTGAACTGGCAAAATGGAATGACCATGAATGAATGTAAGTAGGGAAATACTTTTCTTCTCATTGGAATTTAGTTATGCGGCAGCGACAGCTATCCCTGGTTCTGTGACCTTTCAACATTAGTACCTATGTAAAAAATGGGTTCGAGTAAGGAACTGGTGGCATGGATACCTACCTATGCATTTCATGTTAATTACGTTAGGTTAGGTTGCTCGAAAGTCATTACGTACAGGGCCGTAGATACGGCCCTGTACGTAATGACGGGGGGGGGGGGCGTGTNATTTCTTTCTTGTAAGGACGAATTAAACCGTAATTAAATTAATTTTTCATACGCTGTTACAAAAACAGTTGCTATAGATTTTGAGTTTCATTCTAAACTGTTCTGAAGGTCTGTTAGTCAATTACCCTTTACTCTGTATTGTCTGCATATGCAATAGATAATATGCTAGTCTAAATTTACTGATCTAAACGGCCGGTCATCTTAACTTACGACATTCTGGTAGAAATTAGAAACCAAGAGAAAGTAGTTCTCTATATAGGTGTCTCGTTACGACAATCTAGTAGTAGTACATAGTCTAGTTTGTGGTAACAGGAGAGGAACCTGTGACTTTTGCCGAGAACAAGTTCCGATGACGTCTCCGAAGAAATACGTATTCTGTCTAACCTTTGTCATTCCCTTCATCAGCCTGTCGTTCATTTGCATAAAATTGTGTTTAATTCTACTGCAATTGCAGTTTGCATTTCTTCAAACGAACTACTGCACAGACGGAACTTCCTTATCCTTTGTAACACCATTTTACAGATTACTGCCCTTAATCTGTAAATTGAACTTTGGCCGTTTGTAACACGAGTCTTTTGATATTATATGCATCAATAATGTCTGTCTATAGCTTGTAGATTAAGGCAACATGATTTAAATTGTTTTGCTTAATAATTCAATGGCAGTGCAAAATTCAGTGAGGTCTACAGGAGTTTAGATACCTAAGTACGAACTAGATGCCCATTTGTTGCAGTTACCTACTATGTCAATTGCTCTCCTCTCAATTCCGCTGTCTCTGTGGAGGATATTTTACGTTCGAGTGCAGAAAAAAGGGTGAATGTCCCTCGTCTGGATTATTCTCGGCACCACGTCAGCTCATCGGAAGAAAGTCCCTTCCAAGCTTTCACTTTTCAACAGAAGGTAATTCCTAGTGAAAGACATCAGGTGTGTACGCCCTGTGCCTATCTGTTAAAGACTACAGAGTTGGAATTCAGGATTGAATCAATGGGTCATGCGGTGCGGAAAGAGTTGATTGATGTCTGCTCTGCAGTTGGCCCACAGATATTCAGGTTCGTGTGAACACTCGCTAAGTATGCTAAAGTTTATGTGTCCCTAGCATTCCAAAGAACATTAGAGACTCAGGTGCAATTTGGATGGACATTCAAAACCCTTTATCTTCCTGTCGCCGCAATGCATTCGAATCTAAATTGAAAAATAGGGACTTCAAAAGCGAATGCCAACCACTTTGTGCAGCGGAGTTCGTCTTTCCAGTGGCCCTTCTGTCTGACAGAAATGCTCCATATGACATGATCGAATTTTAAAATACATTACAAGTTTACTTTCGCAGAGCTAAATCTAAGGAGAGGAAACTGGATGCCGAACTCGATTAGCCTCAAAACCTACTCGCTATTGAATGACAAATACTATTTACTATAATATTTTCTCACAAGTCACAACTGTAATACTTACGTGCGCCTAAGGTTAAGTATCACTCGCACCCGTAACACTACAAGTTCTCAACGGAAGACCCAATCTCGGAAAAACTGCGTAATTTAACCGGGTGGCTGCCGGTTGGAAACAATTTACCAGACGCTATTATACAGTAAATAGTTATCTATTGAATTTTCTCAGAAGATTCAATTTAAAGTAATATTTTAAGGTTAACTAATACAATCTGTAGATCTGACTTCCTATGGACAGAGTTGGCGGATTATATAGACGCTATGAATGAATAGACTTTATCTTACACTTTCATGTTCATTCTTTCATTGGCCTGGTTAGCAGCATTTTGAATCCAGGAAAGAAGTAGTAATCGCATCCTGAAAATAGAAAAAATTAATAAAAATTAATTTCTCTGATCTACTTACTCATTACAATTACAATGTCTTCTGCACACATGATAACATTTTAAATGCGATAGGTATGAATATCCCTTAATTCTATTGCAAAGATGGTCATTTAAGATAGATTGAAGTTTGTTGTAGTTTTTGATAATAAAAAACTATTCCCTGACTTCTGTAGTGATGAATGGACTGCAGGAGCTCCATGTTGGTAGTCCCCTGCAAAACCCTACCCGCCGCACATATTTTAGCTTTGCGTTTTGTCCATTGTGTTGACTTTGGGGTGACCTATGTCCACACTACTTATCGGCAACGCAATGGGGTTACCGGTTACTTACTACTAAAATTGGTTTATATAATTTTGCAAAACTTGGACTGCATGCCTTGTTCATCTCTTTGGCTGCATTCAATGACAACAGTATTTTTGTCCGATTGAAAGCGCGCAGTAGAAAATGTCAGACATTCATTACACTAATGTACATAATGAATCCGTGAAATTCTATGAATTTTTTGGTCGACCGACTAACCGTTCTATTGTAAAATCAGTAATTTGGCACCGGATAGTAAGCATTAGCATTCGTGTCACGCACATAGGTGTACTGTAGCGTCAACGCGTATATAATGATTGTGTTCTCTGGAGTGTAAGAAAGACAAAGACAACTCAACCATTGAGTGAACATATTTCACCTTTCAAAAAGTTTTTCTTTTTGTCATGAAAAGTTTTGAAAATTCATGAAGGGACATTAATTAACGCATTTCTAAGGTTAAAGTGCTATCGCTTTCTCCATTAATTATACCAAATATATCAGGGCATTACTTTCATAAATATATAAAGTACTGCTGAACTACTATATATATCATTAGTTATTCATGCTTACATAAACACAAACATTAATATTATGCTAAGAAAATAGAGTGGCTTAGTAGATTATATTCACGTTTACCTGCCTGAGAAACAATTGCTCCCAACTTTTCTTGAGTATTTCTTATAATTCGACTTTTAACGAACCGTGTCAATCATTCTTATTTTTATCCAATATTATAACTTCCAAATCACATGCTATGAAATATAAAGGAAATTTTGCTATATATCTAGAATCGCTTTTTATCTGTACATCAAAAATATACTTTTCTTACAATCCAATTTTTAGTGTCTATTGATGATATTATTTTTGTCGCAGTCTAGTCTGTCTCAAAGAATTTTTTTGCTCTGTGGTTTGACAAGATTTTTATTTTTTTTGTATACAGACATGTTTCAAGGGTCAATCTTTTAACTGGAGACGTCTTAATCTCAGCCAGAATTGGATCTTAGAAGCTTTTCTCGAGAATAAGAGGCTTGTTATCTTATTAGGACTGCCAATGATATAATATAAAAGTAGGTTTGCATTTGTAATATGGTTGAAGTAGCGTCACTGTTTGTGGATCGCATCCTTTACGCTCCTGACATTTTACTTAATAGAATAGACAGTGACAGGAAAGAGTGAAAATAAAAGCTCCATAAAAATACACATGTGAAATCTCTCACCTTGAAATTAAATTAGTTACCGCACCATGCTTTCTTTTAGGTTTATCCTTTGGAAGCAGAGAATATGCTGTAGTCTGGGTGTCATGTGCTATAGTAGTACCTGCCTACCTAAAGTTATTATGGTCATGAGAAGGACTTGAGTCATAAGAAGGAAAGTTTTCAAGTTGAACTGCCATCACGTCTCTGGGAATAATTCATCATGGAAATGGGGAAACTCGCGTTACGTGAAGGCAGAATGTGGCAGTCTACTTCGATGTTAAGCTCATTACTCATTTTAGATTTCCTTTGGAAATTATATGTCCTCCGACGTCAAGAAAAAGTAGTCGTCGTACACTTGGAACCGACAGTAAACAATCTGCATAGAAAGTTATTCTAGCCCACACATTGAAACTATTGTATGAGCAATATTAATGAACCAAAAGTTCATTGTTGATTTATCAGAAACATCTGTTTCTCCAAGAAAGGATTTAAGTATTTATATTTAGCAGAATTTTCTTGTGTTCCAACGATCTCCATTGTCAAAGACGTCCATTGAGAGCAATAAGTTAAAGAAGAAGGAAAACGGGTTGTCACATTGGACTGCCAAATACTTCACGGTGTAGGTACTAATATTAGCACGTTCTGACATATTTATGTGGGATTTCTATTCACGATACGAATGCAGATGAGTAGAGGTAACTTGATTAAGTCAACAGAGAAATTCAAAGTGAAATGCATGCCACAAAATTGTCTCAATATTTATGCAAATTAAAATATTGGCAAGTTAAAACATCAGAGGGAAGATGATAGACATTATCCTGAGGATAAATAAATGCACTTACATAATTTTCTACGAAAGGACTTTACAGAATTAGTTTAATGCATAGGGAAAAGTTGAAACTCAATTGTTCAAAGGAAATAGAATTTGACAGAGCGACGAGGTTCTCTAAAGTCCTGCACTAATGCAAAATGTTTTCGGGCAAAGTTTAATTTCAGACTACAGGAAGAGATAGTAAAAGGAAAGGTGATCGTAACTGAAACTGATGAAGGATCAAAGGATGAAAAGGAAACTATGCGTCTAGGGGCTACTAAATACATTAGGACTAAGGCTCTACTCGCACAGCTAAATTATACGCAGACTACGGAAACTTGTTGTCATCCTTTTTGCAGCATTTACAAGTTGGTATTGCAAATGGCATTATTTATGGGCTGTGGCATGTATTTTCCCTTAACTAAAAACACCATAACATTTTCTCCATTCACAAAATATGCTAAAGCTAGCACAATTTTTTTTTTTACATTCCCCTCTAAAATTTGCGCAGAAACTCAACTGCACACATGTAAGCAAATAACGACTTCAGATCTAGTCATCAAAACAAAATTTTCCGTAGCTGGATTTTGCAAGTTAAATTACATAGGTGGCCAAAATATTTCCTATTTATGCATATGCTCATCTTATCACTATTACAAGGATATAACCAGGTCAAGTACCTACTCTGCCGTTTCACTCAAGTTGAGAAAATTGTTTTATTCTCAAAGTGCTTTCAAAGCGCCTTTCACTAACCAGACAAAATAATTCAAGTACCAACTTTCTTTCGTCTCCATTACATTCAAATGAAATACTTTTATGTTCAATTCTAATATGAAATTTATATCGTAGCTTCATCACCACGAATAAAAGGGGAATAAAACTCTATAGTTATTTAATAACCATATCTCCGTCCCACGGAAATGATCTTGAGAACTGCTTTTATCAATGTCCTAATGAGATCTACTCGGCTTTACGCACAAGACCACTAAAATTAACAAGCTAAGATTCGTGACAAATCATACTTTTTCCGATAAAAGACAAAAATCAGCAAAAAGCCATTTGCTTTCTGCAATGACCGAAGCCGTAACATGACCCTTCATATCTCATCGCATTAACAAATAACAATCTTAAGATACATCGTATTGCATTACCTATATTAATTAGGTATATCATACTAAATATACGTTTTCTCAATTATACTCTGCATGGCACATGACTACTACTTTTTTATTGATTTACACTATTGCTAGCTCTGCTATAGTAATTAGGAATTATAATTGCTTTCATCAACGACCTTCCCCATACCTCATACTTTCATCGAAAACTGAATCCCATTCAACCCATATCCGAGGAATGCTCATTGTCAGTTGGAAATTAATGATCTAATTAAACTACGAGGACTATTATATACATGTTCAGCCTTATGCACATAAGACAGGTAATCCAATGATGAGTCTTAATTATTTACATCGTACTAGACTTTACTTTGGCTTTGTTTTTCTAAACTTCTCTTTATGAATGATGAAGAACATAAGTAAGGGGCAATGTGCAATATTGCAAGCCTACCTATACATACTATTATACATTATACTATACCTACAGCTACAACATCTACACAAGGCTACAACAGCCACAGCCTGCAAATTCAGAGATTACCAATATTACTTAGTGCAATTCGTGTAATTGTCGGTCCTATGTTGTCACTTGAATAAACTAAATCAAACCAAACAAACTAATAACTTTTAATAGTCTATTATAATTTCTTTAATTATTAAGAAGATGGCTATTTTAAATGTCATCAAATTGTACAAAAACAATACCCGAACATACTAATGTGCAGTCTGCATTTCGCGAGCGAATGGGATATATCTGCAATTTTAGATTACACACCTGTAGTCATCTAGATTTGTGTTTTGAGTATCCGTGTACTGTTTCTTTTGTTCTGATTTGAGCATGGGAAAAGTTCGGTCTAATAAAAAGAAACTTTCCAATACTTAAGCCTGATATTTATTTGCTTTGATCTGACTATTAGCTCTTCTTTTCGTGTCAACAGGTTTCAGCTTTTGAAACTTATTTGAGGTCTAGCGGTATTGGCCAACCAAACTTATTTTATCTGTTGCGTTTACACTTTAGTCAATGCATTTCTAGCTGCCAGTTGTCACCATCCAATTTATTAGCTCTGAAATCTGAATACTTCTTGAAGTCAGTTCATTAAATATTTATAGGGAAATAATGACTACTAGTTCATATCGAGATCAAAAGAGGGAAATTTCTAGTACAAGATCATACGTAATAAGTTACCAAGATTTCTTTGTGCTCCTACTGCGCCTACAAGAATAGCTTTTGATGTTTTCTTCAGCAAAAGACATCTGAGATGAAGACGTCTCTGATGCCACTGAAGTAGTAGTAAGTAGTAACTGCAATTCTAGCTTTCTCTAAAACTTGTCTGTGCACCTCAAATACTTCGTAATCAGAATTGCCTACTTTGATAATACATTCAAATTCTATAAAATAACCATTTAACTTGAAGCATTTTGCAGTCTCAAAAGGGTTTCTTTTCAATAGCTAAAGGAAATAATTCAAACACCACTTTCTCTACTGTATGAATACGATATCAATAAGGCAGCTACGATATTTGGGAATCTTTCCAATTACATTGTTGGGAACATGTTACATTCGCATCCACCCGCATTCGCTGTATGAGTGATGGATGATGTAAAAGTTCTCAATTATTTAACCCTAACCATGCATACATTATACATATACCTAACTAAATAAGTAGAAAGATCTGTTGTTTGTTAGCTCATGCTACAGAGATCAACGTTCAGCAACAAAATGGCGGTCTCAACTTGCCTCACGGACTATTTCTTCTATTCTAACGTGACGTACGCGGTACGCTGTCGCTACGTGAACGTGCGTAGGTAGATTAGATATTCGGTATTCCTGTCTTCCTGACTCCTGTACTCCTGTTGTATCTTGTACACTTCAATACTTATGCTTCTATCTTTTATCTACCTGTTACTGTGTTTATGTGGGGCTTCGTTGATTCATAGATTGTGCTGTATTGTGTCCTTGCTACTTTACATCTGAATTCCAACATTTCCAAGAAAATAAGGTCTGCTTTTCTGCCGTACGATATTAATGACAATGAAATGAGATTTCTAATGACATTTTTGAAGGGACTTGTGGAGCCATTGATAAAAGTATATGTATTTCTAGATTTCACCGTTTTTATAAGCTGTAGGCTGTGACTTGAACTGTTATTTTTCAATTTTCGGTATTTGTGGATAGTAATGTAGTATAGGTAGCGTTTTTTGTCTTTCTCATACTTTCGCTCTTAACTCATAAACTGGTGACTTCATTGCAACAGAGCATATGATATCAGAAATATTTGTCAAGTATTTCTCTATAAGATCAGAAAGAGTTCAATGCAAGATTTAAAACTGACAAACTAATCAGAAATTGACCATTACTCCCCAACTTAAACTAAACAGAATAGAAAGAAGGCAATAGAATTTACAGGGTGTTTTCGTGTTGGAACTGGGAAGAATTTGGTTTTTTCTTTAACATTTTTAAATCGAATTCGAACGGATGGAAAAAATATCTTTGAATAATAACTTTCGACATTTATAGCAAATTGGCAAGAGTTGTCAAAACTTTTTGAATTGTGATAATGAAAGTTTAAAGAATGATTGAATTAATGCCGATGGTGACATGTCTGTAGAATATTATTGAAGGGAGTAACGTGCACCTTCACTTGACTGAATTTTTTAACGAATCATGAAGTAATTGACTGACTAATTTTTTTGCTTCCTTGTGTTTAAGGATATTGAGGTGGTCCAAGGCAGAAGGGTTTTCCTCTGAAGGAAAATAATGCGTTCTGGTAGTTTGTGTGCCGGTGGTACATCTTAAATTTTAATTACTTTATGTCGTATCAGGAGGTGCAGAAATGAATTTAAGTGTATTATTCTTCAATTTGCATTTGGGAAGAATTAATGCCCTGCCCTGTCCTATAAGTTAAAAAACTGGGTTGCGAAAATGAGGAAATAGTTTCTGTAGTTCTTGCCATGATTTCTGCAGCGGTTGGGTAAAGGGAGACGTGATGAAATTAGTAATCTTATTGGCTAAGCAGGAGTTGGGGAATGACTCCTATTATGAAAACAGCATATTGACTAGTGACTAGTACATACATAACTAGAACTATGTGACTCGTCTTTGCCCGAATGTACATGTAGTTACTCGGTTGCCTTGGCTGGTGCTAAATCGGGTGAGGAATGAGTTCGTATTATGCAAAGGACTTTATTCATAGCATTCCATTGGAGATGAATTTTGAGGATTGGAGTAGAAACAATAGAAATTTAAGTTATGCAAAGTTGATGAGAGATTTCTGATTATTTCGACTGCATATAAGGCATACGAATGAAATGTGACACACGACAAGAAAATAAACGATAAGAATGCACGGGGAGAGATGATATCCAGAAACTATGACCTATACCTATTTTCATCGTTTTATTTGCCCTGCATTACTCAACGGCTAAAGTACATACACGAGGACGAGTAGGTAGGTATTTATGAAAATGCCCCCGAATTGTGATGCATGTCTTATTGACGTATCTCTGGAAGGTAAGAATTTTATTTATGGAAGGAAGGCAGTTACCTGTTGTCTAGAGAAGGACCCATGGAGAGTTGTTGATATGGACTTTTCGGAGAAAAGTCATTATTTGAAAGAGGACCTCCAGGGGGATCTTGCATAGGGAAAGAAGCAACGTCGATGGCAAGAGTGGCAATGCACAGAGAAGTTGCGAGAAGAATACAAACCCCAATACTTTCTTTCATGCTGTCTCTGCTCTCGAAAATCTGGCTGGACTCGACTCCTTACAAATGCTCCGGGCACTAACACACAATTAATGAAATTAATGAATATGCATTCTTAATTTTTTCTACTGATGCAATATGCGACACATAATCCCATTATGGAAATGCGTCTAACTGGCAATCATTTGAAATTAATTGCCCACGTCGACTAATATAAATCTCTCTAACTAGTAAATGAGTGCAATTAGTACAATTTAAAACAGGGAATTAAATTCTGCTCTCTCTAGACAAACTTTGTTTTAAAATTCTATTTAAAATATTTTTACGACATATTGAAAAGAAAGAATGTTAAAAACTTACCTTTTTATTTCGTTTGCAAAGTTTTTTTTTGAAGAAATCGTCGGCGCTTACACGATTTCAGATGAAGACTTTTTGAGAATAATGATGAAAAATTAGGAAACTTATGTAGTGGTGGAGGTGAAAAAAATAAGGAGAGCAAAGCCAAGAACAAAACAGTTAATAGAGATTATTTAGAAATTGTCGAGTAATTCTTGACAGGACGATTTTGGAAGGAGTTGTGAGACAAGTTGAAGAGAGAGAGAGAGTGAGATGAGATGGATTGAATTGATTCGTAAGTGGAATAAAAGATACTTGCTCCTATTCCCCCCTGAGCAGCTTTATATATGAGGATTTCTCTGTAAATGCTTTCGTCTGTGGGCTTCGTTCCTACGCTTTCCCATTCCTTGTACTCTTTAGAAAAGCACGACGAACGGCGTCGGTCCATTCACCAACATGTTCTCGTATGTGAGGGATCATTCATTGTTCACGATACGACTTTGGGTTAGGTGGTGCAGAATGCTAACTCATATTACATATTTCTTGTCTTCTGTAATTTTAACAAAGAAATCGGTATTTCCTGAGCACACACAGGATATATTATTATTTGCATGATTATATGAAAAGTTCTTCATGATTCGCTGGGCTTCAGTTAAAAGGATCATTCACTGACGAACCGCTTCAAAATATTTATTTAAAATTAATTAAATTTACAGAAAGTTGAAGGTAGCGGAAGCAACTTTTATATCATTTTATAACCACCAAATACATTGAGATAAAATATGGGCACGAAAATGTCTTATTTAAAAGAATATAGCAATTTATGTTTCAATATAATTATACTAAGCGGTAATTTCATAGAAAGTCACAGAAAGTATAATCCCCCCAAAATCCGAGAGGAAAACTTTATCTGACAATGTAAAAAATGTACAAAATGTTCAGGGTTTTACCAATGCCTAGCCTTACGTTTTCTTTTAATTGAAAATGTTTTTTAAAGCCTTTGATTTTAAGCTAGTCTTTTTTTTCCTTTTATTCATTTTACCTGGCCCTGATTTGGGGAGGCTTAAGAAGTACAAGTTTCGAAGATTCAAAATTTATAAACAGGCACAAATGAATTTGCAACCACTTTGACGAGTACTGCACTGGTATGATTTGTCTTACTTACTGACTTTCCTTCAGGTTCTTAACTGTTTTCCCTTCGCGTGATGTTAGTACTTGCTGCTCTTGTTTTACCTGATGAGCTGCTTATTTTCTACAAAACTCCCTTCGACGTTACAAATGGCTGATTATTATTATTTATTTACCTAAATAATTAATACTAAATAATAATAATAGATAAAATCTTGCAACTAATAATTTTTAATATAATAAAATGTAATATTAATATAGTGCTCGGTTAGATTACAGATACTGGGGGACGATGCCAACAAGAGTTACAAATATATTTCGGTGCCAACATTCTTTTGGTAAATAAGTCCAGAAAAAATGAAAAATATTTTTAAGTACAAAAGGATGTTAGCACCAAAAGTCTTGTTGGCACCGTAGGTACCCCAGTATCTGTAATCCAACCCGTGTGTTCATGTGCGCCGATTGTCGATTGTCGACCGCCGCGATATTATAAGAAACCCTGTTTAGAGAAACTTTTATTCGCGCAACACAGTAGGTAGGTAAATAATATAATATTGTAATAAGTAGCATTCATATTATAGAAACTGGAATAAGGGAACCTTGGGACGAAATCTTGTCGGTCGTATTTGCTTGTTGTTGAACATCTACCAAATTGGGCATTTATGTTTCGCATTTCATGCCAATGTACTGCCCGAAGACAAAAATGAAAATTCGCTTTGTTTGCAGAAGCTGTAAATTGTTAGCAAAGCCATCATAATAATAATATAGCTGCAGTTTAGCTCATGCATAAAATAAACATTACTTTGAAAGGAATGAAAAACATCGAGATCAACTAGTGAAAAAATATTTTCTATGTAATAGTAAGACATTAGGGAATTAGGAATAGTGACGCGCAAAAGAGAAATGCATAGAGAGCCGGAAACATTTACTACCTGACTTTGGTTTGTAAAAGAACTACTTGGCTTTTTTACCATAACCCCTGTGCATACACGGTAAAAATGAAGTTTCAGGCAACATATTTTACTACAAAACTCTAAGCAAATAGAAAAACGTTATTACAAAACGCTAGGTACTTACCTCAAAACATTATACTAAAGTAATTACATGAAGGTACTACACGCCACGAATATCATTGGATGTGATACCCGTCATTCTAAAAATTAACCTTTAATTGTTCTGGTGATCTAGTTTTTTTATACTTATATTATTATTATTTCCTAACCCCACATAACTTATTGGGTACTGTGCATGGGAGGTTTACTACGTATGTATATTTAATGGGATAAAAGAAAAAGGATACGAATCGAGTACCTAACAGAGAATAATTGAATACCTAATATAATAAGCGGTTAGATTTTGTAAGGCGTGGAAAGTAAAACGATCATATTATTCCACATTTCCCAGAAGTGGTATGGAAATGTCTATATTATATATGTGCTGTTAAGTAATGAATTATTATCTCAACAGCCCTTTCTTGGCGATATAAGAAAACTTCTTGTGGTCCATGTTCATCTTAATTACCAGAAAGGATCCAGTCCTGGTTAGCACGTAATGCTATATATATTTACTTACCATAAAACTAAAGGTAATAACTAAAATTAAGTTGATTACGATGACATATAATACGTGAGACCATCTAATGAGATCCGAATGATTTTTCGGGGCATTCGGAGCAAATTTTCAAACTTTATGGAATTTTGGACGTGAAATCTATTATTCCTGAAATGAACACCCTCAAGCTAGTGAAAAAGTTTGGTTGTGAAATTTACGTGCGTTACTCTATTTTGTAATAATAATTTTTTTTGGCGGAAAGTGGTTAGTCTTGGTTAGTGTAAGATATTGAATAAACTATAGCCGTTTCTATTGATGTAGAGTAGGTCTTAATCTCGGCCGGTAAGATCATCATCTAAACTTCTGCATCGTAGTCATAATATGGGCTAAATAATCTGATACCCAATAAGAGGGTTTTGGTGTAAGACTTTTTATGAATGCTACGAATTACTGGAAATCGGAAAGGAAATTAAAATGTGTCAATTAAAATGTCCTGTTGAAAGGAGTTATTTATGGGCTAATAATGAAACATTCACTGGAGGCAAATGCACCCTTTCTTGAGTACTGTCTTACAGTTTTGATAGTCGAGTGGATAGATCTCTTTGTGGCATTCCAAGAAGTACGGGGCCAGTTGGACCACAGACAAATGCCAACCAGTACAGAAGATATCATCAATTTGTGTTGGATTAAGAGCAATCAGACATGGCGTTTATTTCACATGCTTGCCACTACCAGAACCCCGGTTTATCTGCACTGAGACTGTTGAAGTTGAAGTATTTCGGTATGGTGAGATTGCGTGAGGGATAAGGTTTATTTCCGTAGTGTATGAGATAGGAAAGATATTGATAATCCACGCTTTCGGTTTCTGTATTTTCCTTATTTAAACCCTAGTTGAAATGACGGAGCAAATAATGACAATATGAAGTGCGATATTATATAATTCGACAAGGACAGCAGATTCGCGTGCTTTCCGTGTACCTAATTCCTTCAGTATGTAGGTGCAAATTCTGAAGGTTATCTATCAAATCCAGATTCCTATTTAATAAGCCCCTGTATGGTTCCAGTCCAGGAGGTGTACTTTGATATATATTCTTGGAAAACCTGAAATTTCACGTGGACGCAAGGTTGTGGGGTAAAATTAATTTCCACCTAAGTACCTAGTGTAAGGGAAATATTCGAATCTGATGAACGGAATCTTTCTTCTTCGTTTTACAAATAATTATATTATCTCAGTATGTTTTCGAATGTCAATTTCTTCAATCAAATAAACTATCCAAATAGATATAACCTAGTAACGGAAGTATTATCCCAAAATGTGTGTACCATTTCTCCCATTTTTAAAATTAAGATTCCTTTTTACCTCACAAACACTCTAGAAAATTTGAACAAAATATCTCTGTCCGTTCGCAAGTTATGACATTTTGATCCTGTGATCCCAGTAACCCTTTCAATCTTTAAATCTTTAAGTACCTGCGTGCACAAAATTTGAACGACATATTTTTCTGTTGACAACTTATTTTGTATGACCTTTCGACTACCCGGCATTTGATTGGCTCAATTTTTGAATTTGACCCCTAGAACACGGCTAATCGAGAAAATGGAGAATGGTCGTACAGATAGACAAAGACAGACAGACTGACGGACACAACGTTTTGGTTACGGTAACTTCCCCAACTGAGTAATTTTAATGAACGTAGAGAGAAAAAGTAATTGCCGGAAATGCATAGAAATATCAGCACCATTTTGATGGGGGGGGATATTGAGATATCAATTTGTTCATTTCTACAATGTCAACAACAATCTTCAATTGAGAACCTACCAACTTTTCTCATGGTAAATAATAATAGGTATCAACACCTACCTAGTTACATAGGTACCTTTGCTTCCCATTCCCTTTAAGGGCCATGAGGAAGGGAGACGGCTTAGGTTTGCAAAGGTCACTATAAGACTAAAGCCATAGTACCCAAACCGCCGAACGCCGTAGCGAATGCA
>JABASI010002698.1:0-18742 GCA_019776505.1 Tomocerus nigrus | reverse complement strand
GATAATACGTTGATTTTTATTTTGTACATTTCGAGTGAAATGTCTGAGATATTCATTTTCTGCCACTTTTTGGAAATTTTGGAGGCATTTCGTAAATAGCAGCCGTACGTACACAAGTACACTCTAATAATAATTTTATAATTACTTTAACTTACATTTAAATTGTAGTCTCACGGTACCCTTTATCATCCAACCATACCATAAATATTTAAAATAAATAATAATCTATTACATATCATATAAATAATATAATTTATTTATTTTATTTTACATTTTTAAGGATGGAAATGTTACATCATCAGTAGAGGTGTATAATCCCCAAATGAACGGTAGTGACATGAATACACAAGAATTTTTTCAGGAATCTGAGGCTGAGATGATGCGAAACAATGCTTACTATAATGGAGGTTTGGCATTTCTTACTAAGTAGTTTTGATGAAAATGTTTGAAAATGATATTCTTTGCTTTCACCAAAATATCATTGAGCTTTTGAAGGAGAAATATATTTTGGCAGATCTGTAATCTAAAACACGCCAATTTATCATAAACGGGAATTTATGGAAATTCCTTCTCTGTACATTAGGGTACAACGATGGACTTACATTCTGGCATATTCTATTAAACTCAGATTATACCAAGAGACACGAGGATATACGTTCCCAAATAATGTCAGGAATCCAGTGGAATTATTTTCAGGATATAAATTTGGGAAATGTTGCTGAAAAACTTGTAGAAATGGGAAAAAACTGTAATTTGGAAGTGATTAAACCAGTTAACCCAAGATCATTTCTGAACCGTGAGGGTGAGTTTTTCTGCATAAAGCAACAATACAAGAAATAATAATCAAATAGCAAATTATAAGCAATGCCTTTAATTTTCATATAGAAAAAGATTCTCTCTGTGGAATACAAGGAGACAACAACTTCGTAGACGCTATTCTTGCGGCCATGCTATTTTTTACGGATATATTTGATTCGCGACTTTTGGGGTGCGATGATTTTAGCAGAAAAACGTATAGAAAATCTGTAGGAAGTTTTACTGACAAAAAGAAAATCAACCTGAGGGATACTATTCAAAAATTTATTAGAGATGGAATTGCAAACACTCTTCGTAAATATAAATTAGTCCCGAAACAAGCAATTTCAGTTTTCATGATGTCAATGGCAAATATATATCCCGCCTTACGAATTAAACCTGGTAATTTTTTGCAAAGCTTGATATAAATGGAATAGTTTTATGCGAAATGGCACTGTAAATTGTAACCCTATTTTATTTCAAGCTGATATTTTTTTATTCTATTTTATTTGCAGATGTTGATAGTGATGATGGGGAAGAAACAATGTTTTTCTCTGGATTATTTAATGAAGTTCTGAATTTAAAGGAGTTTATCCATTACAAGAATGCTTACCATAGAGTCTTTCCAGATTTCATCTACCAGATGAAGATGAATGGTGTCAAGTATTTACTGGGTGGCGCAAGATCAATGTTTTCCACAGTGAAACATATCATAGATCATAGTTTTGCTTTGGAGACGATAAAAATGGAATTTGTTCCACTTCCTGCGCTCATACTGAAAATGCCATTAAAGATCTACGAAAGAGCACTGTTTGAAGCAATCGTCCCCAATTTGAAACTAGATATCACAGATTTGCTTTATGATGGTGAGATATATCTTTAAAATGTCTTTTTCAGCTTACATAATCAGTAGGTACCTAGTTATTTATTGTTTTATAAATTAAATTATCAGAACCGAGAATTTGTTTTCTGTGTGAGGATTTGGCCACCCAAGAGTGTCTACGTTGTTTGGAAGATGATGCAAATTATTATCAAGGAATGAGATCCACAGCATATTGTGACAGATGCTGTCAAGATCATCATTCATTCAGTTCAAGGAGTTCTCATATACATGGCATAAAAGAACTTCCCGTCCGTGAAATAGCAGAGGAAGCTCCAAACGAAAGATACAAAAGGGTCATGCTAAAACTGTGGGCTGTCATCTGTGTTCGCTTTGATAACTTCTTTGTTTACATCAGAACTGGAGAAGAAGAAACTGACCGATGGCTTCGAATTCAATCCCGTTCCTTCCACTCATCTGGACTACCAGAGGTTACAAAATCGCTGATTATTATTTTAAAAGTTTTTATTATGTGAAGTTGCTAATTTCCTACTGAATGTTTCGCAATTTCAAATGTTAAAGTCAAAGGACAATTTCACATGTGAAAATAATATCACGTATCCTTTTTGTCTAATATTTACTTCAGGTCATAACGATGCCTAAAGAATTCGGCTACTATCTGGAACAGTTTAGCAATGATCGAAGCTTAAACGTTCTGAGGGAAAATTACAGGAGATGTTGCCCCGAACTAAAAGACATGCTGAGCACAATCAAATACTGCATCTACTATTCCGAAAGCAAATTGGCAGAGGAGAAAGAACTTTTTGCAAAGAAGAGTCTCGCGGCGACTAACAGCACACCGCCCGCTAGTGATACTGCCGTTCCGGATCCGGAATAATTGGGGCCAGAGTGTCAGAGTAAGGCAGCAGTGACAAGGAGTAGTGTCCCGTTACCTTCTGTCACCTTCGTGTCACCTACATGCCACCTTTGCTTTGTCACCCTCCCAACTCCCAGCTTAACGTTATTATCCTTGCCATCACTGCTTCTTTCAACCCTAAACTGGACTCAAAAATGAGGGAAGTGATTTTTCATAAGTGGACTTAAACTTTAAATTATATTAAACTAAATTAAATTGAAGGTATAAATTACAGAAAATTAGAGTGAATATTTTTGATTTGTGATTTTTGATAAATATATAAAGTAAATAAGTTTTCAATCTTCATAAATACAATACTTTGAATATTTAGGTCTACGTTTCATGATTTATTTTATCATTTTTTTGACTTTTGTTAATACTAATTTAAGTGTGAAGTTTGTACGATGCATTAAGCATAGAATGTGGGATCATTACTGTCTATATTTTTGGTTGGCTACTTTGAGGAGTTATACAAATTAAAAATTTGAAGTTCACTTGGCTAAAAATCTAAGATCTGCGAATAATATTGCATAAGTAAAGATTTAAAAATTTCCATCATATTGAAGGCTAAAAATTCAAAATATCCAAAAATTATGGAACTTGCTTTTTATAACGTTAAAATACAAAATTAAAATATTATATTCGTTTTTTATTCGTTTCGGATGCTTAAAATGTCTCCCTCCTCTAAGTAAGTACCTACCCAAATAAGCAACTTTCAGCCTCAATTATAGCTCAATTGATTCATGTTCTGCTCACACGATTGATGTTCTGTGAAGATTTCAGCTTTTTATGACTTGCAAAAGGAGATATTTTCTAATTATCCTAATCTAGAATTTTGGTGGATATGTGTTTTTCTGCCACAAGTAAATATGAAACAAACCGTAGGAATAGGATTGTGTTGCGTACTCGATCTTCTTAAGATGTAGTTACCCATTAGATAAGTTCTATGTAACATCTAATTCCTTAGATGTTTATAATGTGCATATTGATAATTGATAGTTATATATAGTAGGTATATGTATGTATTAATACAATGTAATATGTAATTATGTGGTGTAATATGTTTTACCTACTACATAAATCATAAAGAATTGTTTAAAAATGATTGCTTCCTGAATAGTGTGATTAAGTATATGTAAAAAAATATTTTGGTATCTCTATGAATGTGATGGAATAATTTTCCTTTCGAATGTTAAATGTGCATCTTCATTTATATTAGGTTGGAATTATGGCAGTTCATTTTTATCGATTGTAAATTGTAGGTACAAATTACTATAATGATTAATGATTAAGGATAAGTAATAAACAGCAATAATTGAAATCTGGAATGATCAACAACTAGTATCGTTTTCCTTTAATAAATGATAGGGCATCATCATTACAAATTACTATAATGATTAATGATTAAGGATAAGTAATAAACAGCAATAATTGAAATCTGGAATGATCAACAACTAGTATCGTTTTCCTTTAATAAATTATAGGGCATCATCACAACATCATCATTAACATCAAAAACATATTAAATGCTACCTTATACTTTTCGTGTTGACACGATCTATTTGGAATCTAACGGTATTCAAAGAAGGCTAAAAAGTCAATCAAAACATGACGACCGACGACGGTCCAAAATTTTAAGAGTTCGTTAGCGGCGGTAAAAAGCATGCTAGTTCAATAGCACATTGACTAGCAAATTAGCTAAACAGAGTCAGAAATTGTGATTTCAATGGGTATTTTGACCCAAGTGCGATGTTACGTTACGAGTAGCTATATAATACTAATTGATACTTTGATTTGATATATTATTATGAGTTGTAATTGTAAACTTTTAAATGCATGAATTACACCTCATTGTATTGGTAAAGTTGCGCTACCCCTGGGGGGTGTTATTTTCAACAGTATAACACATTTTGGTGTTTTTCGAGGGATGTGTCCGAGATATTCACTTTCCGCCGCTTTTTGGATGGTAACAATTGATGTACATAAATGGAATGAAATTAACATAACATATAAGTAAATGCGACCTGAAGAAAATAACACATGACACATGTAAAGTGTGGTGTCATGTGGCCCCAGGGCTGCACAGCCTTAGTTATGTACTTTTCCTAGCTCATCGTTGCGTTTAACTGCACATTACATTTGTGCATATACATCGTAAGTACCGAATTATTGATACCAATAGGATATTATAAATATTAATTAGCAAATAGGTATTATATTTGTTACATTTTATATCCACAAATTCATAGACTAGGAATAGACTAGGTCTACAAAGCATGGAATTATCATTTATTTATGTAAACTATTATTATGATATTGTACTATTGTACTAATGTTTAGGTTCACAATGAAATCACATAAAAATGGAAGTAAGACTTGCAATTTTAGTAACAAGTGTACGTACTTAATGAACATCAAAAATTATAATTTTCGCACAACATAAAGACATACTGTGAAGGTTCACCTGGTTGTGAGACAGGTGACTTTAGCTATAATAATTAATAATTATAATACGACTATATACAAATATTCTCTGGAAAATAACAACAGTAAATTGTAAAAATTATATAAAAGCTAATTAAATTAGTGACTTATTGGCCAAGGTAATTAATGAGAACATCGAGTAAGGACTGAGCTGCTTGAATACGAGTCATTGACAAACGACCCAGCCTAGGATTTTTACATTGTTGTAGAAGCACAGCAATTTCAGCATTTTGGGGAATATCTTCGGGAATAGAGTGCAACAGACCTGCGAAAACAATTTGCACATTGATGAATGCAATAAAATTCTAATCAAGTAGCTATAATATTTGCGTAAGGATGGTTAGGCATGAATTACCATTAGGAAACTGAGTAGCAAGAGCCCCCGGTGCTAATAGTCCCTGTTAAAAATATTAAAAGTTATTTAATTTTATGTGTTAAGCATTGGTATTTAAAACCTTGATGAAAATCACATTTACATTCACAACAAAAACAAAACAATGCGGATATTTAACTTACTGCGCAAATTGCGTAATAGTTATGATCTGTTAAAGGTCTCTGACACAAATCATCAGTGGAAAATGCAAAGCATTCGTTTTCATCGTTCCCTTCTTTATCGCAAAATATAGATGACCCCACAAGTAATTTATCTGCGTCTTTGGCTTTACCTATGAATAACATTTTTCAATGTCAACACATTCATTTTCGATGATTCAAATGTTTGTTTTTTAAAATTTTGTCATGAATTTGTTATTTTTAAAGATAAATGTCATGATACTGCTTACTAGTAATTAAAACTTCTTTGTCCACGATTATGACATTTTCCAAATCGACCATTTTGATCATGTGCGTATCTTCATCAACTGCAAAATTATCTGGAGACAGATCGGTCAAATATAAAATGAAGTCCGTAGGATTTTCACTGAATTTATTGGCCATGACAAGAAGTTGCCTTGCAATGAAAGCCCGAACTTTAAATGGCTCGTCGTAGTATGTAGTTAGTGTATTCCCTACATATTCTTCAACTGCAATTCTTCCGCAAGATCCGTAATATATGGGAAATGGCCATCCCAGTTTGGCAGGGAATGACTACAAAGCAAAATACATTGTAAAAATAAGCTAACATTCCCCATGTTCCCAAATAACAACACATTATTGATATTCATAAGGAAATTCCCATTCTGATGAGAAAAATAGATACCAATCTACAAATGCTTAGTACAAAGTACAACTAACAACTCAATAATATTAGCATACGTAGCCAAGTTATTTAAGAACATTACCTGTAAAATTAAAGGCTCCGGATTAAGAAGGAGCATGGTAAGAACGTTTGCTAAAATAGTTTTTGGGTTTTGTCCACGGTTAAATTTTGTGGCAGCATCAACAAGGAAATCCATTTTCCTATGAGAAGGACATAAAAGAACATCCGTTCCTTCTCCAATTTTTTCTCCATGTAAACTCGGTTCATCTGGTCGCAGTTTGGAATGATGTGAATATTCTCCGATTAGAACTCGTACGGCATCAGAAGCAACACAATTATTACTGCTGCTTTTGTCCCGATCGCAGATAGTCTTGTCTAATTGATCCAATTCATGATCATGGGCCAATTTCTTAAGTATTACCTAAATAAATACCAAAATTAATGTTTCCGTTATACAAATCAGTTCACAGATACATGTTATTCGGGAAATCTGAAATTGAACCTTTTTCTCGACTCCACCTTCTTTCCAAGTGGCGTAATAAATATTTTTCTGGTTTGCCAATCTCATGAGGGAATATTTTGTCCAATCGTTTAGAGTAATTTTGTCTCCAAGTATTGCTGGACACATGTTTACACCAAAACAAGCCGGACATTTTCCCATTTCTGTTAACTCTTGCAAATCCACAGTTAGACTTAAGGGATATGCTCTATTTCTTCGAAGACTTCCACTGCAAACCAAAATCACTGTAACTACCGCCGCACAAATGATAAACATAAGAAGTATCCATCGTTGTTTCGTTTTCATGTCATGAGCTTGTCGTATTCCTCCGGAACTCCAAAATCGGTTTAGGTTTATTAGACGACGAAAGTCCTCGCTAAATGTACGTGATGTTGTCGTTGGCTCAAACATTAATAACAGCAGCTAAATTTAGATGCAAAGAGAAGAAACGGTAAATTGAGTGAGACCTTCCGTCAAGTACCTATATTCAAATGTTCTCTCACAGCAGGTACCTATTATATTATTTATAAGTATATAGGCATATAGTCTTGTTCAACAATAAATGATTAAATATTTGGAGCACTTGTGTCAGCCTTTGACTTAATCACTCGTTTCTATTCCACTGCACGTTAATGCTCACATACAGAATCATTCGAGTAGGTATCTAATGGAAAATATCTGTATTAACGCTTTTTGTGATTGTGGATCTTTATTCTTATGCTGACTTATCTTCCAACAACAGACTCATGCATTCATGTAATCTGTATCTCATAATATTATCAGTTTCCCTTTTGGTGTCGCCTCCTTTTTTCTGATGCGGCTTTTACATATCTGCTACCAGATATCTTTTGCCAAAACTGTAAACAACATAAAATATACAGAAATGTTAATTAATCAACACATAATAATATTATTACTACCATTTTATTGTTTTAGGAAGTAAATGCGTATAATATACGAACATAACAAAGGTGCAATAGTATTATTATAATGTACCATAGTCTGTGAATGCATACTAGGTCAAAACTGAAATGCCAAAACCAACTCTTGGTCCTACATAAGTAAATATATATTGTAGGTAGCTATAATAGTTCTGATCAGAATGTTTTTTTCACTGAGAATGTAAACTATTTGATATCACATAAAATCTGTCGCTAAATCCAGTGAGTAAAAATAAATTATGCGTAATAATGACAATGACTCAGGTCTCAGGAAATGATCAGAATAAATTACAGGAGAGCACGAGGTGTCTACAGAATGTTAATTTCGTACTAATAAGGTATACAATAGAAAATACAGTCTGAAGCATAGACTATATTAATAATGGTAATTATTGTTATGATCTCGTAAAGGCGACTGAGGTCTCACAAAGACGAATAATGCCATGGATTTGGTTATTACATTTTCAAATAGGCCAATTAGAGTTGCAGTTTCAAAAGAATTAAGTCTGAGGTCGAAAAGATATAATCTAAGTACCTTTCAATTTGAAAAGTCAACTCTAACTTCCCTATTTGAAAATGTAGTAACCAAAGCCATGGATTATTATTTGTCCTCGTGAGACATAAGTACCTACCCTGGTCGTCGTTGCCTATGCATGCATACACACACCAGTATATATCCCATTATTTTAAACAGATACTTACTTTGAACTGATATATTATTATGCAGTTATTCTCACATAAAATGCTTCCAACCAACAAAAACCACGTTAAAAATTTATTTGTCTAGCTACGCATATATAAATATGTCGATTTGATTTATGATGTTGCTCTTATAACCTCTTGCTGCTACTAGTATTCTGGAACTGTTCTGTGCAAAATAAAGTTACAATAATGCATGCTAGGCTACATACTACAGATATAGCGTAGCAATAATATATTGTATGCATGTACAATTACAAGAGATTAGAAAATGACAAATAAGCGATAATAAAGTTACGTCATTCTTCTAAATGTAGACAATTCAATGTACGGACGGAAGAGATAGTGTCTTATGCGAATGAGTTGAAAGTACAAGTATCTAATGAAAATGCTAGTATATACTTATAGTGTCTAGAGAGCGAGGTGTGATTTGTAATATTTGTATATGTAAATGCATAGCTATAAGCAAATCAGCATTATCAGCAATATTATTTTTCAACATTAACATTAGTCATCCTTCAAACCTTATGGAATTGGCACATACACAATATTTAACAACGTTTCATGCAAATCCTGTATAGCTATGTAGCTACATACTCATTCTGCACATTGACTTATAAATGCATACATCAGGGGTCAAACTGATATGATGTGGACAATAAAAATTTATCTCCACGTGTGCTAATTTTTAGTTTTGTTTAAATTCTTGGGACTATGAAGCATTATTTATAATATTTCACATTTATTTGTTGTATCCAAATTCAAAGTGAATATCCTAATATAGCAATTTTAAACGAATTAATTACGGTTTTACGATAATTATAAACTTATTTGCGATTTAAATAAGGACAGCCAATATACCAGTTGCATTCAATGGCTACTATATATACTTAATTAATACGCATTACTAAAATTGTAACATTTGGTACTGTATGAATTCATATAAGTAGGTTCATAAAACGAAGTAATTCAATTTTAAAATGTGAATGTCATAGCCATATCATTGAAAACAATGCTTTATTGGTGGGTTAGGGTTTGAGAGTTTTCAAGTTTTCATTATGGCTATCTGTAAGCAGTATAATTTCTTTCGTGCATTTCTACTTATCAAACATGAAAAGGGTAGGTATGTATGTAAGTACCTACTTATTTGAAGTATGTATAACTGCGCGGTATTAGTTTTTTAATTATTGTTTACAAAACATTTTTCCGTCTTAGATATATTGTGCAAACTTTTCTGTTATTCAAGATTGAGACGAAGGTTAAGTTATTGTACTTCTATGCTAATTTACATTACCTTTAGTGTTCATGTAGCTTTTATATTATGATTATGAAATCAAAAACAGTCACGTGTGTTTTAGTAATTGCTTTGTTCATTTAAAATAATGCAATATTGCACCATCATCACTTCCTTCATCTCATCTACATAATTTTAGTATTAGAATTCACTACCCAGATTGTCATGTCCTAGACTTTGCAATTATGCAATCTTCTATAGCGAATAGCGAGTGAACCTTTTTGAGAAAAAGTTGGTCTTTGTTCAATAATGTGATAATGGAATATTTTAACATTTTCCATGTAATATAAGATTTTCTGGCGAAACAAAAAAGATAGGGTCCGTGAAAATGAATGACAATGGATCAATTTCCTATAAATAGTAAACTCGTAGATTTAGACCGATTAAAAATATATTATGATCCAGCTTTTACATTATTTAATTAAATAGATTTTGAATTTAGCTGTTTCGGCACTGTGTATGTGCATCATGCATGATCAATGATCATGGTACCGGTAGATAAAGTATCGATAGATAAAGTGAAAAACAATGCAAAGGTCTTCGTTATGAGGTCATGAACGATGAAAGTTCCAAAGACTTACATGAGATCAAGATGGATGATGATTGTTGATGATCAACTTTTTGCGAAAGGTATATATGGAGTTTTGCGTTGGATTGCTGGGAAAGTTTAGGGCCCTAAGTTGCCTATTATATTATACTGATTTAATTAAAGAATTTAATCTAGTTTGCATTAGGGCGTTTATGCATACTATTAATATTATGCTGCTAAAGTAAATTATCCCGCATACAGGATCATCATTGAAATTATTAATTTACATCAAATGATGTACGAAAGTATCCAGCATCTTGAAGAAACTGTAAATGTAAGGTACATTCACTTAAACGGTTTAAAAGTACAATGACCCAATCAGTAAGTTTTTCACGTGTTTTTCAGTGTTTCATGTTTACCTAGATACCTATGTGAATTTACCTACTGAAAAATGTGACAAAATGAATACTGATTATTATTCAACACTAATACGACTCTATATGGACTATAAGGTATCAGATGCTTGCAGAAAATCTTGGATTAGATAAATACATACAAGGAACACAAGCTAAAAGCTAGGTATTGTATGTATTTCGCAATGCAATTTCTTTACGTTCATTTAGTCTCTTTTATAATCTGCATTATATGCGCACAAATCCCAATCGTAAATATTTACTTATTTCATAAATGAAACAGGTTCTTACATAAATTTTCCAGTTTTTTGTAGGCGAAGAGGTTTACTTGAGTTCTTGTAAGTTTATTAAAATGCATTATAAACATAGTTTCCTCTCTCCTCCAGCCAGAGAGATTTATTCAATTAGCTAAAGTCCAAACTTTGATCATGCATATGAATTGAGTTAATTTGCATATCGATATATTTATTTATGTCTTGCATGATTACGTGTTTATATGGTACAGTACAAGTTTTATCACTCCGTCGCGTTGTGTTCCGTATCCGTTAGCCGTAATCCGTATACTCAATGTCAGGATCAAGATATTATAGTACCATTAAAAATAAATATGTAAATTGACATTTGTGGTTATCTGTAATAGACAATTCGAACGTATCAAACTCAAGTAAGATCACATCATGAAATACTTAGCCGTGTTCTCTTATACAGAATCGGAAACGTTATCTTCATTTGTACACTTTGGTGACAAAATTAGCGACAGAACTTTTGTATGAATTAAATGTGGATACAATTCTTAGTGTAAATAAATACCATGTTTCTTTGTATTTACGTTATACTACAGATGATTCTGGTTTGTTATTATTCCAAAAACATTGGGAATGTTATGTAATCAAATATTCCGATTCTATATCTATAAAAAGTACTTGTTCGTCTAATATGCCCATATAGCATTTTTACATAGAAGGAAGGGCACAGTACGAGGACACCTCAACCAAGAGAAACTTTCCAAGTTTTCCCGAAGAGGGAAATTGTTTACGTATCTCCTTCTTCCTATAAGCCTAGAAGATGGTAAATATAAAACGAAAAATAATTGCGATTTGTCCCTACCACAAAGGGACTTAAATAAATTACATGCATTTCAATTTACTGCTTCATCTTTTTCATATATACTTTAGCTTTACATTGCATACAATTATACAACCGCATATGAAATGCTAAACATGAATTTTGAAACAAAACCTGCAACATATAAATGAATCGATCTCTTCCCCTGAATGTCTAAAATCTCAAAAACAACAATTTTCTGTAAATTGTGTAAATAGGAAAGTTTTTCTCACTTTCATAAAAAAGTGAAGTATATAGACTACTTTTTATAATCCTTTGTGTATGTGAGAAATCCATCCGTACGTACACAAAGAAAATCCTTTGATTCATTTCCACAATCGGAATCTGTAAAGCAGTTAAGCAGTACAATGGTGGAGTATAGATGAAGCTGTTGCGAGAATTTTGTTGGGAATTGATGTGAAACGCGCGCCCTCAGACATAAGAACTTGCCTTCATTTTGGAGCGAGCNAGAACTTGCCTTCATTTTGGAGCGAGCAGTGTGCTTGCTCGCTGCATTGCATCTAGAAAATGCATCATGCTTTATTTTATACTTGTCCCTGGGCTGACTCCTGCCTGCCTGACTCTCCTTCTCTTAACACACGGTGCCTGCCAGAGTGATACTAGATATAACTATAACGCATACATACAATAGGAGAAACAGCTTAAAATCTTCTAACCTATCCGCATAGAAAGTCACACCAAACCAATATGAAACGAGTATGTGATTAAATATTAAATGTGAATGGCATAAAGAGTTAATATACATATAGCTAAGCATATAAACATTTATGTAGCATCATATATATATAGATAGAATCAGAGAACATTATTATAGATGTAACATATAGGTATTAGTGTTACACTTTTACATTCACACTACATATACATAGCTTTAGTTAGATAGCAAAGCAATATCCATACATTAATATCATTACCTTCATAGAGAACTTATTGCCGAACAACGAGATATTTTACGTCTCGTACGTAAAATCGTAACGAACGAACAGAGACACGGGTGTCGGTAAAACATTTTCACACTAAAAATACAATCAGTGGAAGATTTCGTTGTATTTTTATTTGGGATTCATCTCACCAATTAGTATAAACTCTCTGGCTGGTTAAATTCTGCTAAAAGTTTTTCTAGACGTTTTCGTTCCTAGCAAGGAGAGTTGAATTGAGTGGACAAGGACATATTCATTAGAAAATCGTGAATAGTATCTCAATAGCTATTAATTTTTCTACTATATTGACTTGACTGCTTCTGATTAGGACTTTAGTTACGACGGTGTAACTAGTGACTGCTGACTCTTCATTTTCATCTTACATGGTAAGTTGTTTTTCTTACATTCAACATTGCAGATAATGATTACCAATTATTGTTACCATTATTATTAGCTGACAACACGACGTCCGTCGAATTCATATGTACGTATAATATTGTTTGAGTTTTACGAGCAGGTTAGATTTTCAGTCACCAGTCAAAAATGAAAAATAACTGAAAACTTTTAACTGAAGTTGTCAGTCGTACTGACTGTAGTCAAGCAATCAGCAGTCACTGTTTACCGACGAGAATTGACACTAGCTTGTGAAAAATTGCAATTCAATTGAATCTGTATCTACTTTTTGATCATTGATCTTGTATGAATGAGTCATAACTTTGTACTTGTGATTGTGAGTGTGACTTGAGTCAGAAGAATATTAGGTTCTGCATTTTATTGTTTATGTCATGTCAGATGACATAATAATATTGTTATGATCAAATATTATTATGTCACTCAATACTCGTTTGGTATTATTATTATAAACATTGACTGACTGAGGAAGTGAGGACTACGAAACTTTATACTGACATAACTGCTGACTGCAAAAGCTGTGTTTCTCTGTTGTCTGTCGGACACCGGACGTCTCGTTTATTTTGACTTTTTGACCAGTGATGATTTTTATGATTTTTTATTATTGCTAATGGTCAACAGTTGATAGTTACAGATCACATCACAATCAGCATTAAAAAGGCTTTCAGTCACATACAATTTTAGTCAAATGTTTTAAGATAGAAATGGGGTTCCTGCTACGTGTCTAGCACTAGCTTGATAATAATATTATTAAATTATTATAATAATTTAATAATATTCAATATCATATTATATTACTGATATTTATGATTAATGATGTGTATGAAATGAACATTCAACATTGATCATGAAAACTTAAGGTGGTGTTCGTCTTATGCCATATGTGTCATCATCTTTTGTATAGACATACATACAAGATAATAGTAATGGTATTTGGTATTTTATGGAACTACCTAAGTAATGCTGAATTGTTGAATGTAATTTTATTATGTAATTTTTTAAATGTTTTTTATTTTTGGTTTAGAATTGCTGGCGACTTACTCCTTCAAATAGCTGCTGATGTTATATTGAAAAATCCAATTTTATTGGTTGGCTATTATTTCTATTCTCCTTCAAATAACAAAAACATCTCTCCGCAATGGCCTCGGATTCCAGATCAAGAATGGAATATTTCAAGAATAAAGGAAAAGACCAAGATGTATGGAAAGCATAGAATTCTCTTTATAAAACTGTTAACTATTAGCATTCGTGTTTATATCGATATTGTATGTTAATATTCGTTTGCCTACAAATCCTACAGTATTAATTGTTAAAATTTTTCAGGAGATGAGACGAAGACGTAACGAAGTTACAGTCGAGTTAAGAAAGAATAAACGTGATGAAACGCTGCAGAAACGAAGAAATGTACCTCAAACTGATGTGACTGACGATGAGGGTGAAAAGGTATGTGCGCACCCAATATACTCTAAAAAAAGTGAATTGGCAATAATATAATGGCGTAGCGAGTGACTGACTGAATTATAAATTATGGTATCTTCTTTCTTATTACCTTGCCCTATTTGCCTTTTCAGCCTCTGCCTGCAAACTTGGCTCAGCTGGTGACTCAGGCTAGTTCAACCGATGAACAAGTCCAGTACACAGCAGTGACGGCTGTTAGAAAGCTTTTGTCGTCAGACAGAAATCCTCCAATTGATCCTCTGATCAATTGTGGAATCTTGCCTATTTTGGTAACCTGTCTAAACAATACAACAAAGTAAGTATACTATAATAAAAATTTAAAATTTAATGATAACTAGTTATCTATTTAATAAAAATTGAAGATTTAATGATCGCTTGGTATCTGTTTGATGAAAAATGTTCAATAAATTTTTTTAGCCCTGCTCTGCAATTTGAAGCAGCATGGGCGTTGACGAATATTGCATCTGGAACATCTCAGCAGACACAGGCGGTTGTTGGCGCTGGAGCTGTGCCTCTTTTTCTTCAACTTCTGACTTCTCAACATCAAAACGTGTGTGAGCAAGCTGTCTGGGCTTTAGGTAAAATGAAATTTCAGAAAACTCGTGATTATTGTATTGTAGCTTTTCATTTATAACATTGTAACAATTATTTATTTACCCTTCCAGGGAATATTATCGGAGATGGACCTCATCTGAGAGATTATGTGATCAGTTTGGGCGTTGTAGCACCGTTGTTGAACTTCATAAAACCGGATATACCCATTACGTTTTTAAGGAATGTATACATGGGTAATTGTTAATCTCTGTCGAAACAAAGATCCTCCACCACCTCCCCAAACATTGAGCGATATTCTTCCAGCGTTGAACGTTCTCGTTACTCATACTGATACTAGCGTAAGTTTTTAGAAGACTTGAAAATATACACAAATACATACGTACTGAGTACTGACTACTGACATTGGGTTAAAAATAATTTTTATTTGATCTCAGGTTTTGGTTGATACTGTTTGGGCTTTGAGTTACTTGACTGATGGAGGAAACGAGCAAATTCAAATGGTGATTGACAGTGGTGTACTCCCACAATTGGTTTCACTGTTGTCTCACAGAGAAGTTAAGGTATGCATGTCCACAAGGCAAAAATAGGTTTATGTAACTGCGACACAAACTAAAACTTGATGCATGATTTATGAATTTAGGTTCAAACTGCAGCAGTTCGTGCAGTGGGCAACATAGTAACAGGAACCGACGAACAGACCCAAGCGGTACTTAACTGTGATGCCCTGACACATTTCCACGGCCTCCTAAATCATAGCAAAGAAAAAATATGCAAGGTAAGGACTAATTCTAATCTTGCAGTGAAAATTAGGGAATTTTCCTTATTTCATAACTTTTTATTATTGTTTTGCAGGAAGCAGTTTGGTTTTTATCGAATGTAACAGCAGGAAACCATGCTCAAGTGCAAGCTGTCATAGACGCGTCTCTTATACCTTTGATTATCCATCACTTAGAAAAGGTAAAACTAGTAAATATATTACTATTATTAATTTCGAGCCTATTATTAATTGTACGTTATTTTTATAAAATTTTAGGGAGAATTTCAGACGCAAAAGGAAGCTGCATGGGCTGTTAGTAATATGACAATTAGTGGGAATAAGGAGCAGGTAGCGTATCTTATAAATTGTGGTGTTATCCCTCCTTTCTGTAATCTCCTGAACTGCAAAGACTCTCAGGTAATAAATCTTGACCTCAGAATTTTATATTACAATAATATAATTGTATAAATGTAAATATAAGAGTTAATTTTTAAAATTGTATATACGTAGGTTATTCAAGTGGTATTGGATGGTATTCATAACATTTTGAAAATGTCATCATCGGTGGAAGTGGAACGAGTTTGCAACATGATCGAAGAATGTGGAGGGCTTGACAAAATTGAATCCTTACAGAACCATGAAAACATTGACATTTATAAAATTGCTTACGACATCATTGAAAATTACTTCTCAGAGGAGGTAGATAATTTAATTTTTATAATAGTGATAAATTCACATGATTTTTAAAAAGAAGTTCTGTTCTGTAACAAATGGATTGAATTTTATTTCTAGAATGACGAAGATATTAATTTAGTTCCGGAGACTGGAGAGAGCTCCTTCCAATTTGATCCCAACACAGGAATGCCGACTGATGGATTCCAATTTTAATGTAAACTGTTGTACTGCTGCACTAATCTATTGTATCTAAATTTGTGTGCGTAACAGGTAATAATGTATATACAAACATTACACATCCCTAACTTATGTGCGTAATTAAATAATAATTAAAGTAATCTTACTAGATGTACATAAGTACTGCCTACCTATGACCTAAGTAAGTAGGATACACTACGCCTCTAGGTAATAATTACTGATAAATAATACAGTTAAGTTAGGGAAATTCAATTCTAATTAATTTACGTAATGTTAATTCATGACGATTAAAATTCTATGTATCTGATGCCACAGCTATTACAATGATTACGAATTGTATTGTGTATCACATTATTGTGTTGATTAAACGGAGCTACATAATACTTATCTAATTCTAAACTGCAGTATTGTTTCTAATTCATTCACAATAGGGATCGAGTTTGTGTTGCGCTGTTGCGGACGTTTATAGAATTTATAAAGTTTGTAAAATTAAAAACTTTCACTTACATATACCTAATTGTAAAACTTGGAAAATAATTTCAAATTATAAATGTCATAAATGGGGACGACCTTTTGACATTTATAAATGGGCAATTATTTTATAAGTGTGCTAAAATAAAAATTTCTGAATTTTAACATTCTATAAATTTTTGCAACCCAAACTCCCTAATATTATTATTATAAATAACAAAATAACGTTCGTAAATAGAAGTTCATTCATTCGCCTCTCGTTTCATTTCTAAAATAATCCTTGACATTTTGATTATTAATTATTGTAAAATGAATGGTTATTTTTTATCTTTTCATTTTTTTATTTATTCAATGAGCTAGTTTTATGACGACTGGCAGTTCTACCCATCTTACTTGATTTACTTGATTTAGGTCGTAGAGTAAGTTTGGATTCTTTTAAGTCGGCATACACGGCATCCACATTATTAACTCTTTTTGTCATTCGGGTTATTCTCTCGGTATGATTCTGAAACCTTAGTTTTGTATCAACCAGTACAAAGTTCTTTAGTGTAGTTAGCCGTAAGGCGGTTAAACAACGAAAAATAGATAGAAATCGACTGAAATGTAAATTGGAATGACTACAGTAAGAAACAGCAAGATTTTCTAGTTTTCGCATACAACAGAAAAGTCGGAAAAGTTGACATGGACTGACGATAAAATAAGATACATCAAAAGTTTGCAACTTACAAGGAAGTTTGTTTACATTGACGAGTTTAGATAAGCTAACTGTCTCATGTCGTCTTCCTACAATAGATAAGCGCTGAAGGTTACGGCAATGATTAAAAATGTCTAAATCTAAATCAACACATCTTCCATTAGCATCTACATGGACAATATCTACGAGGATGATATTGGTGAGTGTGGATCGATTGTGCCATACTGCGTCATAATACAAATCCCAATTCGTTTTCGAGGTATGCACATCCAAAAACAGGATCTTGATATTGACTAGGGAGATATCAAAAAAGTCCTTCCAAACTTGAAAACAATTTCCGTTGATGTGTGATTGAGTAATGTGAACTTTTGTTAGCTTTGGAAAAGGTTGCCAGTTGATCTTCGGAAAGTCTTCATCCGAATCCAGTCCAGTGTCTGACGAATTGCTCTTTTTTGAACTGGTTGGAGATGGAATGTTGGGAACGGTTAGCGTGACGCTTAGATTTCGCCGTTTCTTATCTTTTCTTTCAAGTAAAGAGGCTTTGTTTTCTATTTCGTAGATTTCCGTAGATGCTAAAGGGAAGATCAACGTTTTGTCTTCGTAAAGTTGTTCGGGAGAAATTCCTGAATAATTTTCTCGGATGCTTATGTGCAAAGTTTTTAACCCGCGTAAATTCCGAAGAACAAAGGAACTTACTGTTTGATGACAATCTCTCAATGTCCTCGATGTTAGTTTATTACAGATAGAAATGTTGATCGAAGAAAGGTGAACGTGGTGGATTGTCCTTTCCAGCAGTTCAACTAAGTTTGCTTGAAGGCAGTCCATCTCTTTCTCGGATCGCGCAAATCCCGTGTATTTTATTGTTCTTAGCCTCCCGAAATTATTGATGT
>JABASI010002697.1:0-18758 GCA_019776505.1 Tomocerus nigrus | reverse complement strand
ACTAGTTCTGTATTTTTTGGCACTGAAAATCATGCAAAGTCATACTTATTATAGACCAATCTTTAAGTTAGAATGTCAGCTTTTCAACAATGTTAGCCCCATATTTCTACCTGATCTGGTTCCGGAGTTATTAGCGTGTAAACCATGGTACGAACTTGTGGGTACCCCTGTATGTATGTATGCGTATGCGCATAGCTTGCATTATTTATGACAATTGAATTAAAGTCACTTTCAATGATAACAGACACATCGCAGCGGACAATGAAAATTTATGCTGTGGTTTCCCAGATTGACTCATTTGGGTTTGCGCCTGTAAAGTGTAGGATTAGTAGGATGCGAACGGTAGCAGGATGATAAACATATCCCTGCTGGACGGAATGCTGTCAGCCCCGCTAGACCGATAACCCCGTGGACTACCACATGTACATGTATGTACATGTATGCAGATCGTATATACAATGTGAATCTGCACTTGGATATTAGAGCTCCTCAGTTCAAATTCCAATCCATCTGAAAAGTAGTCGCAATTTATTGTTATGCTTTATGCTCGTTTAGAAGGCTGTATGTGTGTACACAGCTCAGGCTTATGGTCGTTTGCTCAAAATGAAATGTTGAAGGAAATGACGTCGGTTGGTTCATTTGATGTGAGATTTGATGATGCAAAGGATTTGAGACAAGACAAGGCACATTATAACGGATTTTGAAATTAAAGACAATTCTATTGTATTCCACGTACCACAGAGTACACAATCACAAAAGAGCTGAAAGACGTGAAATAGAAGTGAGTCAGTCAGAGTCAGATGCTCACGTGCAAGAAGAGAGCTTACTAGTTGTCCATGTCTGCTGCTGCTCTGTACATCATATCAGTAGTAGATTAGTAGACGGCATGCATTGTATGTAGTATAATAGAGCGCCAGAGCTAGAGCTAGAAGAGTAAGAGGCAGCATTCGCACTCTGTGTACTCAAGCCAAGAGTCATAAGTTAAAGAATGGAGTTTGAATGGAGTTTGGCTTTTGTTGCAAAAGAGCTAACAATGCGTGCTCATCTTCCGAAAGACGGCAACTTCTTGCTCGTAACATTATTGTCTTTGCACTCTCCGTGCACACACCACCACATCTTATAGCACTACGCACAGGAAATGAAATCTCCTACATGCACCACACACTGCCACGCCGCTGCGATGCTCCACTCATCTTCATATCCACTAAAATCCACTTGCTAATATTAAAGCCTACTGTGGTTGCTGTATACCGTGTGCAGGAGGAATACATACATTACCTTAATTATTATAACGGACGTTGGGAGAGAGAGCAATGTGATAATGTGCAGCCCTGCACTTGGTCCATTCCACAGTCCAGAGAAGGCTCAACATTCAGTTGGCGTGATGAGGTTTGTACCGACCGACGCGACGTGAAGGAATCTTAGAGGCACATTGACAACTATATACCGTGTTGGCTGCCAGACGGTTGCTACAACCATAACCATCAGCCTTATACTTTATCATATTCTTCTTGCTATTCTCGTATACTAGAGTTATTTATAACAGTAAAGAGTAGCAGCAGATTCACCTACATATAGGACTCGCTTATTCCTGTCACATATGCTGCGAAGTTGAGGAATTTGAGTTTTTTAGAGTTTGAGTTTATTGACAAATTGAAATAACGCAACGCTCATACTGGAAGAGACAATGTAGGAGATAAACAAGCGGAGGAGATTTGGCTAATAAAATGGGGCGAGAGAGGGGTTATAAATTCCTATTACCTCTTTCACTTACGTGATTTTAATATCTAAGTAGGTACAGCAAGCGTTGTCCACGCAGTGGACTACGTTTTGTGAAAGAAAATCTCTTTTCAACTTGTGCAGGACGTTAGTCAACTCAAAGAGGATACGGTGGTAGTGTGGTAGGAACTAAAACTCCTGGAAGATGTCTGATTCTCCATTATTTCAATCTATTTTCTGCTTCTTCAATGCTTCATCTCTATTTGCGACATCATTTTCTTCTCCATTCAAAGACACACGACCCAACCCAAAATCTGGACAGATCCATTCAAAGATAAACTATATAAAAAAAAGATAAATTGAATAAAAGATACTAATGATTTGTAAATGTTCCCACACTACTGCCACATGCAGCAGGTAATGGCTGGAGTTTATCTTTTATATTCGAATTTCATGGATTTTCTTTGAACGTGTGATGTTTGACTGTTTAGTTACTGACATGCTGAACCTGCTGGGCTGTGTGAGCCCCTTCAAGTCTGTAATGAATGTAGAGTAGAGCAGAAATATGAATTGAATGTATAAGTCTTGTTAAAACTGTTTATGGATGAGAGTGCAATGTGAGTGTTTGGTGCATTGAGGAATGCGTTCAAGAATGTTCCCAAGGAATGCAGTTGTGTTGTGGGGAATGAGCTGTCAGGAGAAGAGATCGAAAAACGTTTAGTGTAGCTAAGTAAGAAACCCGTAGGTATCCTTGTTATTAGATGCACAAATCCTATTTGCGGCAACAGAGTAAATATACCTACAGAGGTAATGTCTGTTTAGGAAGGTTCACATGTTCAGCGAGTTAGAGCTGTCCTTCTAGTCAGAAACCACATGTGTTTTCCGTTAAGGGAGCTTAAGGCCAAAGGAGAATGCGATGGATGCGATCCCATGAATTTGTCCTGGTTAGGGCTATAATAATGCAAGATGCCGTAATAATAATGTAAGTAAGACTCATCGATGATAGAGTCATCATTATTATTCAACACTTTCAGCTGGGCTCAGCTCTTGTACACTCATGACTATGACCATCATAATTTGTAGAATAATATCGTGAAAGTGATATTGATATTATAGTATAAGCAGATTATGGTTTGTTGTGCAAGGAGAGTAAGCAGGTAGAACCATTCAAAAGGGAATTGTTTACAGCTGCAAAGCAAGTTCTGCAAAAAGCAGGAAAATTCTCCAAGTGTGACAGTCAGAGTTGACTTTCAATGAAGCTGAGTTGACAATTGAGAAGATCGAGGGAATATGGAGATGAGTCCAGGAATATAATGCAGGAGAAATGATGGGAGTTTTTATGCAAGTGTCAAGCCAAGGCTGCAGGGACAATGTGGCTATCCAGTACGCAATGAAAGACGCCTTGTCCCAAGAGATTTAACCTTTCCTGGACTTTCCCCTTTCGGTCCTCTCCTGCTCTCTAAAGAATGACGACCACATGAGATGGGTTCATCTCCTTCATTTCCATGCATCTACGCTACGGTAGACACATCAATTGATACAATTTCTTAGCATGCTTTACACTTACCCTGCCTCGAAATTACTGCATTTCTTATCGGGCTATTATATTATAATAGTATTAAGGAGTGTGTATGTGTGGAGTAGGGCAGACAGGGAGATGTGGGACTCTGCCGTTGTTGCTCACCCTCTTAAATTGTTTCGTGGTGCATTGCTCTGTGTAGCTGGAGCCCAAGGGAATAAGAGAAAAACTCCGTTTGACTTCCACTCTCTCAGACAGACTCGACATAGCCGGGCCAAGAAAATAACTTGCATCGGCCAGAGTTGCCTGACAATGAAATGTGGAACGCTCGCTCAAGTTAAGCGCTAAATGCATTTCCTGGGAAAAGTTAAACGGTAACTGAGGAAAGTGACGTCTCTGCATAAGTAAAAAACATTGCTCATTGTTTCTTGTGTGCACTTAGTGCAGAGCGACGGGTCTGAATGTAGCCGAGATGAGAGTTGGATGGAGGTGGAAAGTGGCGGGCGGGGGAGAGGAGTCAAGCAGGCCACGACGACAAGGCCACAGGCAAGTGGGCCGTGATTTATCAGTGGCGACAGTTGACGAGAGGAAGTGCGAGTGGAAGTGCCGGAGACGCACAACTATCTTCACACTCGCATTTGTAATCATTTGCAGGTCTTGGCTTGTGTGAACTGTTCTTGTTGCTTCGGAGAGAATGGCGCACACCGTATTCCGCCATTTAGCAGCAGCCTCTCTATTTCTCCGGCAGTACACACTTCACTTGCATCACTGAATTAGGACTCTCAGACATTCCTGCTAGATGTGCAAATGCTTGCTAGCATTTTCTGTAATTCAACTTGCAATTCGTTGTACACATTGAGTAATATGTCACCTGACTTTATCAAAATCAACTTTGTCCTAGTTGCCGATGTTTCTTTGGTATATAGTTGGGCACTCGAAATCTTCTGAATGATAATGCAGTAACTATTTTATTTTGATGAGAGTACACGATGATGTATCGTTTTCAGTTTAGAGAGGGTGGCAGTGCAGTGGTGGATGCTCCTAGTCCACACACAACGGTGACTCTTGAAGATGATCTCTGGCAATCAGTCACAAAGACAATCAACAGACAATGACTCTTCAACTTCTTTCCATTAGTTCTCTCCATTCTCGCCACATAACAAATGAACTGCCTGACACGATGAAACCTCCAGACGACTTCACTTTCCTGTCCGCATCTCTTCCTGCGCTATCTAAGACGTTATTCCTATCTGTGTCACTGGGATGATACTCTCACAGAGTTCCTACTCCTTGGAATAATGGCAAATATAATAAATCTAAATAAAATGCTCGGGCCCGTGACGTGACTCCGTGACTTGATGTCCCTGCGGGCATCCATTCTCTCTCGCCTCCCTGCTCCTCTCCGATCGGTGATAAAATGTTTAGTTGCTCTCCTACTTATCACCTCTTCTCCGCTCTCCAGGCACAAATGAACAAGTTCCTGAAATGGTTCAAGGCTTGACATGACCTCAGAAAGTGCTAATCTGTGAAATGTACTCACAAAAACAAATGACACCATCTGTAAAGATAGGGACCTATTTAACTTGGATTGTACAGATAAAAGACGATGAAGGCTGTCTGAACATAAAAATTATGACGGTAATTCCTTATTACTAAGTAGACCACCACTGTATTCATGCTCCGTCTACTGCCTATCCCACAAGTTACGTCATCACTTCCTTGCACTTTCTGAGACAATGGTGGAACGGCCCTATCCGTCATTATTGTAGAAATTGGGCAGCCGTGCTATATATTTTCATTCATGGTGTCCTGTATTTTATGTGTCGGTGTGTGTTAGTGGAGGTAGGTAAAAAAGAATAAAGCCAAACGGATAATCATCTACATATCGACAGCCCGATGTTTCTTGCACTCGCTGTCCTCCATGATGAGAACATGAGGAACATTACAGCAAAAATGTTAAGATTGAAAGTCAATGAGTGAGTAGCATTCAAGGGAGAAAGAAGTGAAAGGAGAGGAATCATGAAAAGAGCAACACTTCAATTATCATCAACATCAACGTCATCCTCAACTAATGATATTAACGAAACGCCAGGAGTTTTTGGACACCCGCCTCCATGTCAATCTCGATCAGATCACGAAAGCATTGTCCATAGACAAAACAAAGTTAAGCATGGGATGAAAAATGGCATTTTTCACTTTCAGGGACTTTCAGGCACTCTCTTAGTATATGAGTATTATCAAATGACAAGATTATTTGGGAACAACGAGAGTTGAATTCGATGAACTAACAGCTTAATGTACGTATAGTATAGCTTCAGATAATATTATCAATGACTAATAGTATTCTTTGTTAGGTTAGTATTAGAATAAGATGAGCAGATTGTATGCATGGAAGAAGGGCAAGGTAAATAGTTACTTAATAATGGCACACTGTTCCGGTTATAGCAATGCAATTTATAATCCCCCCGTAAGTAACTATAATATTACTTTGTGGTGGTGTAGTGTAGTGAATGGGACTAGTGCTAACAGTTGATAAATCTCCGGTTAAAAATTAAGCCATTTTTGATTTGGAAAATGTCAAAGTGCCTCTAGGGAAATCTTCCTCGTCCACAATGCTCCTAAGCGCACTGCCAATGACTAAATATTAGATGACATGCCATAATGTGTGGGAAGGAGAACTTTGGTGGAGTCATCCTATGCCTGCACTTGTACATGTCCACGAATAACAGTCCTGCTCTTTCATAAAGTCAAAAAAGTCAAGAGTCAAACTGTGTTTCCACACCCCTAATGCTTTCTCTGCCCTTTACAAAATGTTTTTAACTTTGTCAGCTGCATAGGACAATTTGAGCCTCGGCGCACATCTTGCTTACGCTTCAGTCCCTACGCATCCTTAATGAAGACATTTATCTAAACTTGCATCGCTAATTTTCTGCTACTCTTTCTACGACTTCCTTAACACAACTTAGTGTTCCTTCTGTCCGAGTAGAACATGGCAAAGAATAAGATGTCACGTATTTACATTCTTCAACGCGAATCTCACATTGAATCGCATTTGGTCCTTCTGCTTCCGTCATCTGCTGACTTGTCCAACACTTTTCAGAAAATACAAAATACATTCCTTACTGTTTAAGAGAAACTCTTGCTTTACTTTACTACGCAAATAAGAGTTGGAATAAGAGATGAATTGTAAAGAATGTTCGCTACTCGTTAAAAGCTTCCAAAGAGGGATTCTACACCTGCGAGGAACTGTATATTACAGAGTAAATTGTATTGCTACACCCTATACTCTTCGAAAGATATACGTCCTATGTGCCATTGCGTCAAGTCTACTTAAAATGTAGATCATTTATCTCTCCACAGGATCTGTTATCATAACACGGGTTGAATACTTTGTATGCAGGCATGTTATTAAGGACAGCAATATGTAAAGTTGCTGAACCTTTGTTGTATTATACAAAGTTAACTGCTTATGATCTGCATCAATGCATATTACCTGTTCGTTAATATACCTTGTCCTCAGACATTGTTTTCTCTTTGACAAATTGTTCAGAGTTAGGGAAGCTGTAGGAAGCACGGCCCCATAGCAAACAACATAACAGATTGATTCGACGTCAATGAGTGTTGCACAATAAATATTGACTCTGATGCTCCGTAGATTCTGTTCATCTAAATAGTAACATATCTATCTTCTCAACATGTAAATAAGTCGATTATTAATCGTAAAACGTAAAGTAGAAAAGCTCATTGCTAACAAGTCCACCACGCCGTGTAAATATGTTTATGCTGGTTTTGCATGGATGGCTGTCCGGGTTCCTCTACACCATCGGATATCTCCTTTAATTACAATCAGAATACATCCATGGAAGACTTATAATAATATTGACTCCCTAACATTCTGTCCTCCGATGATACACAGTAGTCCATATATTATTATGATATAATATAAAAGTAGCTCTTGTTTCCACCTCAGACTTCTGCCTGAGTTGTTGTTGTTCTTGTATGGTGCATTGTATGACTTTAGTATAAGGGAATTACCCAGGTACTATTACTATTTCTGTTATATTATTTATTATATTTATGTTTGAGTGCCTCATCGCACAGCTATATACGTTCCATTAGACCTCAGACGTTGTTTGTCTCCCCAAACGATGTTTTCCTGTCAAAACAATCTACCTCTAGCTATGTTCCCTGTAAATGTCATTAATTTTAGATTGGCTGGTTGGATTGAAGGTAATGTCCACTGAAGTTAGTTTAGTTACAGAGTTCATTTATGCCTTCGTATTTTTCAAGTGAAAAAACTCTTAATTTTTTCCCGTGCCTTGTATTTTGTTGCAATCTAAAAAATTTCTTGTCTGTGTTCCATGTGCCTTGAGAAATAATATTATTATTACGTGCTACTTACAGTGTGCTCCGCCTATGGAGTAGTATAGTGCAATAGTAGTGCAATTAATAAATAAAGAGAATATTATGGGAACAGAATTGTCAGATATTAAAGAGACGTTAGGCAATTAACTCAGGGAGTATTTACCTGAAAATTGTTCAATTGGGGTAACCGTATAAAGGGCTATCAACGATTGCAATCCGTCTCTCTCACAAGCGTTTAGTTTAGTGGAGTGGCAATGCTCGCAGTCACATCACAGCTAATAGTACGGCCGTCTTAGAATGCAATTTGAATGTCTGTTGGAATTAGTGAAGGGGTTGTAAGGAGAGGGGACGGAGGGGAAGATTAGAATTTGTTAGCATGAGAAGTCGGCAAAGGAGAAGTTTTCCTGTTTGTTCGTACACATGTTCAGGAGTAGACATTTCTCGAATTGGCTCAATTAGTCTACTTAGCAAAATCGTCGTTTCCTGTCGTCTGGGAAAACTTTGAAATGATTTGTGA
The DNA here is from genome assembly GCA_019776505.1 of Tomocerus nigrus. Classification (NCBI taxonomy): domain Eukaryota; kingdom Metazoa; phylum Arthropoda; class Collembola; order Entomobryomorpha; family Tomoceridae; genus Tomocerus; species Tomocerus nigrus. Next base: position 10,638 of record JABASI010002697.1, on the reverse strand, counting down.
AGGAGCTCTTTGCTGAAACTCACAGGAGCCATTTCGTTTCCACTTTATCAATCACAAAGCATTAAATTGTCAGCTCTGTCGTTCACGATAAAATATACGGACACTTATCATATCTCCTGCTTGGCGCTTGCCTCTAACTAACTAATGATGACTTTCTACTCCACTCACGCTGGAGTTGTGGCCTTTGCTATTATTAGTAGTAACACTGCCTTGTTAGGCACTGATGAAGTGATGAGCGTAGATACTACACGCAGCAGGCAAGGCACTGATCTATGTCCATGATGTCCTCCTATTTACAACTTCATTCTACGCTATGCTCCTTTGCAGTGCAGGGCTGTGCGAAGATTGACGTATAGGTATTAGGATGCATTAACAAGCTATTAACTCCATTATTAGCTATCTATGTATGCAATAAAGAAAGTCAATGGGGAAATAAAGTCAGTTTTCCTCGGCTAGCTACCTCCCATTCTGTCTTGCGGTTTAGTCTGACTTTATCTGTCGGCAAGTCATGCGAATGGGGAAAGAGGAAATGACAAAGTAATGTAATTTACTAGAAATGTGTGCTTCCACGTCAAGTGCTACATTTCCACTCTTTTTCTCCAAGAATCACGCAGTGTGCCCTATATGCTGGTAGGTCCTCTACACAAGTAACATTATATCAGGGCACTGGCTGTTATACAACTAGGAAAATAGGTAATAAGGTAGCTATGTAAGTAGGTAGTTACTTTATACCTACTCGTATTGCGTATCTCCATTGCTCGAGTGGTTGTTGTTGACTGGTGATGTCTATGTGTATATAAATAAGAGGGAAACCAATTGAGTGTCCCAATATATCACTCCTCGTGTCGTTAAATGTCAAGAGTGAGGAAGGGAAGTGGAGCTCCTAAACCGAATGGATTTGTCGATTGGCAACTCCGAAGTTATTCATTGGGTGTCACTCCGTTTTATCCCTTGGATTTTTACGAGACATTTTATTTGCTTGTCGTTGTGAACAAAATATCTACTGCCGCGACAAAGTCTCTTTCTTCACCTTCTTTCACATTTTCATTCGATCAAATTAATATGCTCACAATTAAGTAAATTATAGTGTACGCAACGAAGCGTGTCGGGATCTACAGGGATGTTAATAATAATAATGAAAATAATTAAAATGATTTTTTTGATGTTGTTGCCGTTTAGATGCCTGTGGCCTGTCAGATATGAATCATATAGAAAGTCTTCAAGAGAAATCCCAATGCGCCCTGGAAGAATATTGCCGGACTCAATACCCTAATCAACCCACTCGGTTCGGGAAATTACTACTGAGGTTACCTTCGCTGAGGACTGTCTCATCACAGGTATATTACGTACTGTACAAAATAATCCATTTATTCCTCTCTTGGCCCGCCCACTCTCCTCTCGACACGTTGCACTTTCATCCTTCGCTGCTTTCACTTTACTCGCTCTCAATCTACCCACACTCAACACACCCGCCGACTCATACGCATTTCTTCATTCTTCTCCGCACAAGTACTGCTCTATATCTGTGCGTTCTTCGTTGACATTGTCAATATCTCTCTTCTGTAAATCTTTAATATGAATTAATGGGAATGAATATAATCAGGTTCTCGCTTGTACTTTTACTTTACCTTCAGCTGCACTGGAGATCAATTAGAACTTTATATTTATGTACTAAACTTTCACCTTATCTTTCTTGCTCTTCAAAAATTCCTGTATGGGGCTATTTGTTCAGCACTAATTCATGTAGCATCATTTCTTTGTTGCACAACTATTGCTATAGTGGGATGCTTTTATTTTGTGGTGGTTTGTTTGTGGGGAGCGGTTGGTTGGTGGTTGGGAATGTGGATGCAGATGCAGCTGTGTATCTCGTTGGACTGTCTTGCTGCTGGCTGTTTAGCAATTGAATGAAATGTAATTGTCGGGAGAGAGGAAGGGAAGGGAAGAGAGAGAAATGTTTATTACTGTATACCGTTGAGGAGTAGCAATAAAACTTTCACAGTTAAAGATGGGCATGGAGAAAGTGATGATGGAGAGAGTGAAGTCTAACTGGCTGTTGTTTTGTGGTTGCAGGTCATCGAGCAACTATTTTTCGTTCGTCTGGTGGGGAAGACTCCGATCGAGACGCTGATCCGGGATATGTTACTCTCGGGCAGTTCCTTTAATTGGCCCTACATCTCGAGTATGTGACAGTCACTGACATCTCCAGTCGTCCTCGCTCACGCCCACGCTCTTGCTGCCCAACAACTGGCCACCTCCTAGTTCTCCCTCCTCTCCTCATCCCACACAAAACCCAACACAAACCCACACAACCGACCTTTATATATTCTCCTCTCTTGGCAAATACCAAATAGCAATACTACTAACTAATGTATATAGCTAATTGATAAGAATCACCCCCACATCATTTATACAAGTACTTACATACCTAGCTACAAACATCCACTCGAAAGATATAAAGTAGCCTTTAGCACTCTCTGGTATAATAACATGACATAATAGATACCTAGATTACATCCATTATGCTTACACAAACAGCCGCTGTTTGTCTTGTTACGTGTATCTGAAATACTGATCTACCTACCACACACAATAGCTTCACATCTTCCATCCTCCTTCAATCCCCCCTTGTCCATACTTTTCATTTCCCAAGTTTCCTACGGATGGTGAAATGCCATTGCTAAACAATTCTTCCAAAATTGCAATTAGCCATCAGCACGTCGAAGGCATGTGGCTGAAGGAAATCTCTTGGTTAGCTTCCTACTTCTGACCAGTTTGCCAATCTTTTGGAATTCTACTAATCTCTCGAACAATTTAATTAATGCCCTTGTTCATACAGTCTTCATTTCAAAAGTACCTACCTATATAAATATGTACACTCCTGTCTCCTGTCCTGCTAGGAATATTTTTACTTTATATAGCGACAAAAATAACAATGTGCTTCTGTAATGGGGAATGATTACAACTTTTCTATCGAGGACCCAAGAGTTATAGTAATTTTTTATTAGGCACATATAAATGGCTTTTGTATTGGATGAGGAGAGTCTGTTAAGTAGTAGTAGGTACCTACGAACCTGTGTTACTGACACTGATAATGCAAAACAACTTTAATGTCAAAATGAGTATAAATAAATCCAATTGGTCCTACTCGCCTGGCCTTCCTACATTTTAGCATTTACTTAGATATTTTTAAGTGTTTTGAGTTCCTGCCCATTAGTCGGCGACATAAATAGTTAATGAAAAGGAAAGGTAGCCCTATAGCTATGATAGTTGACCATTGAATGAATGCTACACAACTTTACTGTGTTTGATGAATAACTTTAGCTGTGTGAGTAGCCATAAAATAAATGGATCCTATTGTCCAAGTGAGTGCGTGTCGTGTGTGCAGTTTCACTCAGCTCTGATTTGACAATTGCCTGTAGTCAATAATAAATCAGTGCAGCACAAGATTTTGCTCAGTTAAGTCATAGCGTTGTATTTGTACTGTGCGCTGATATTTGTACTTAATGTGCAGGCGTAATATCTCAAAAGCCCATATTACATTATTATCAAGGCGGGTGTACTCCGTTACCATATAGAAGGTATAGAAGGTAAGCCCGTCCGGGAGTTTCGATGTTTTTTTCTCCTGGCGACAGAAAGATTTTGTCGCCAGTTTGTGTTCTGTATTAAATTTGCAGTCTGTATATGCACACTGGAGACAAAATCGTCCTTTCTGTCGCCAATAGGAAAAAAGTAAAATTTTAATGTCCAAACTTCCGGAAAGGCTCGCCATCTCTCACTTCTTCATGTTAACAGAGTGGTCCAGCCTTGCATTATTATCGTTATAGCCATCAATTTATTAACTCTATTTTGATCAAGTAGTGGTTTGTAGGTAATAATTAAGTTATGCAGGTGTCTCATGTTTCGTGTCTACCTTTTGTAGTGACGTTTGTTTTCAACCTTTTAATTACAGAAATGCAAATTAAGGGTATCCTACTAGTAAAGACATTGTATAAAGGACTCTCTGATTGATGAGCAATATTAATTAGTCACTGCTCACCACCCATTGTCAGTGCAAAGCTTGCCATATTAAATTGGATTTTTCTCCGCGCGCTCCTGATTGAAAAAGCTGAAGATTTTTCACTCCCAGTCCCATCTTCTGCCTGTCCTTCATTTGTGTATTTAAATAAAGACATGAGACATTACAATTGAAATTCAGTATTGAGTTTAGGCAGTGCATAATGGTTAGTAGTGACGTAGTAGGTAGCTATATTTATAAGTAAATATTGAGGGATGTGCTGATATTTGAGTGACGGGAAGACTCGAGAAGAGATGCTAACAAAATGTTGGACAAATGTAGGTTAAAAGATTTGATTGATGATGAACGTGTAGAGATAGGCAAGAGAGATGTCTAGAAATACTTGAATCACAGACCTTGTGAATGACGATGAGGACGAATGAGTGACAGGAAGAAATTGTTAGATAAAGGTTAATGGCAAAAAGCAAGACTTAGTCGTGTACAGAAAACATTTTAAAGTCTAGTAATACCAGAATAAGTGCTACATACATGTGTAGCTACTTACAGCTATAGGCTATAGAACAGTTACTATTTACAATTAGTATATATAGATATATTATAACTGGATATTATTTATTGATTCAGATGAACAAATACAACTGTGTATATAAAAGTAACATATTGCATAAATATATCACATTACCCACACCGGTAATATGTACATATTAGTTCTCTTTGTGAGTGTGTCGGAATAATTAGTGATCACTGTGTTTCTAATACGCATGGCTCGTTGTTCGATGAAAATTACTGTCTCGGTGTCCACTAGACTGTTCATCTCGTGGAAAATTAGAATATGGGTCTTCATAAACAAAATAAAGTACTTAGGCTATATTCTCATGTAGGTGGTACTGGTGGTAGTTAAACAACACCTAGTTTGCTACTGCAGCTTAATAATTACAATTCAATTGCTGTGAATGTATTTAATCAGCACAGTTATGGCAGATCACGAAGTACATTTTACTATAAAAGCTTTTAATTCTAAACATTAAACCACGTACGCACGTTTTCAAAATTGCGAAAATCCAAAACATTTTGTTTTTCATATTTTATCTGACTGCGTGGAATTAACATTACAAATGATTTGAATTGTCAAAGTTTTCTGTTAAAAAGCAATCGCTGAAGATGAATTATATTTTTAATATTTTTCATTTTATTATTTGTTGACTTATACTTATTTACTCAATAATAGCACCGCCATAATATTATTCCGTAAAATCCAATTTCTGAATTTGAAGCAGTAAAACTGCCTCTCTAGATATTTATAAATCCATTTGAAAGGACGACTTTTTAGATTGCTGAGTGATTTCTGGTTTTAAAATAAAATTAACTTGGATGTAGCCAAGATGTACACCTAGACTACTTATAAATACTACACGACATGTTATTGTTACTAGTTTAACTATATTATGTGGTGCTCTGTTAGACAAAATATGAAAGGCCTACTATAACATTTAGCCATCCTGTCCTAGTAAGTATAAGCGATAGAGATTGGGTACATAATATATTATGTAGGTACCTACTTAAATTAATAATCACTTAATCACAGAGAAAGAATACAGAAAAGGCTACGTGAGTCACTTAAACTAAAGTACTACTACTTTACTTATGATATCAGGTCAGGTTGGACGATACCGGTAATTAATGTAGATTTCTGCCCTTGTGTACTTATACAGTTACAGTACTACGGTTAGAATGTTAAACTACCTACCTACTTAAATACATAAATAAATTAAGTATATGTATATGTACATTAATAGTAGTGCGTGTGAAGCTGATAGAATATTAATTGTAATGCATCTGCAATCAGTCTTCATCAATCATTACATGTTTATCGTCATTTTAAATAGCAATCTAATAGGAATAAGTACTCACTTACTTTATAATGTTGTTTCATGTTGTGCGTATTCAATACATCAATAATTGTTTGTAGACATTGTAGGTAGAGGGTAATCTCCTATCGTGTGCCTCTCCGCTGCCTTTCTGCATAATGCTAATTTTTGTCCTATTTGTAAGTACAATTAGCTTGACAAATTATTTATAAGCAAGTTCCCAATTTTATAAAAGGTTATGTATTTAGTTCTATCAAGCCTGTTCCCTCCTTTAATTTATATACGATATCATTATTATTATTGCTTTTCCCAGGTTATCTGAAAACAAAACTCAACTCAAGTAAATTCCTACATTTGCTTCTATTATTTAATAATTGTTTACTCAGTTTTTGTTAAATTGGTCTAAAATTATTTACAATATTCTGAGCTGATCTACAAAATAAAATGATATTATTATCCTCTTTCACATTTTAGGTAATGTGAATGCATAAGACTTGTACAGGGCAACCGTTTATGATTGCTCTTCGTTGTTGTGTGAAAAAGTTAGCTGTAAAATTATTATTGTACTGTTCATTATTTACTCCGTTGCAACTCAGCCGTAAAGTAAATACTATAATTATTATGTTTCAATGTGTATCCATTAGGGGTAGGAGAGTAAATGTATTGGTACATATAATATTGGCGAATAACTAAAATGATATGGTTCATCACTGCTACATCCAGCACGATGGCACAAAGAAACAGCAACCAAAAATCTTTAAATACTGGTACATATTATGTACTTACTAAATTGTGTGTAATCCTTGCAAGTGTGAGGTTTGTGGTAGGATATTATTGTACTGTAGATAAGGTGACATAACCTACATACTTGACAATTTAATTCGCAAAAATGTATGTAATATTATGATGAATATTGTATTTTGTTCATCTGGTGAGAGAAAATACCCATAATAAATGATCTCGAATTTCTTGCTTTACACAAAATAAATGTCAAAAAATACTTCCTTCTTTGTTGTGTCCCATTTATTTGGCATTGGCATTCTTCTACTGGACTTTCACTTGGCAAAATAATATTCGTCCTGGCTTTATGGATTTATCTTGTACTTGCACTCAGCATTCTATTCTAATTCATATCTATTTTGCTCATCCACCTACACACACATTTATAAAGTTCGTTTCAGAAATGCATACATAGATATTATGTATAGGATCATTCGAGTAAACGAAATAAAACGTTGCAATGCAATATGCAATTGATGAGTTTCATCATAATACCCCAAAATTAGAAATACATGGATAGGTATTCATGCGTTAACGGTACAGCACGCATGTAATTCTAATTTTGGGGTAATATTATGAAACTCATCAATTGATTCTCAAATTCTAGAATAATACGTTGTATCGGCTTTGAAGAGAGATTCTTTGAAGATTAATTCCGTCATTTTGTCACAATATTGTGCACTATGCAAGTCTTGCTTGTGCATTCTTGCATTCGTCGTAAGTCGTAATAGGATACCTACCAATGATTTAAGCCGTCCACTTTTAAGGAATGGACTTACACCTTAAAAGTGTAATATTCCTCGCGTACAACTGAACGCATTTTAGTGTTTGTCACTAATTGGATTACTACCGGTGTGGCGGAGGCCATTGAGGACAACCTCTACATATGTACATATATATATACCTAGGCTATATGCTACAGCCTGGACTGAATAAATCACTTAGAATTCCAAGTGATGGTCACCACTCACCAGTCATAACCAGAGTTGAAAGTAAAATGAAAATTCTGGTAATCAAAGTGAATACTGTAGGTTAGGATTTCCATGTAGGGATTCATATAAGTCACTAGCGCTGCCAATTCAATTAACAACTGGCTCCTTATTTTTGTGATGATGGTGACGGTGAGCTGTATCCTGTAACATTACTCATTCTAATACAACGCGGAGTCTGCAAGTCTGTATGTAACCTGGCGATGTAGCCGATGAATCATCGCACCTCAACTGCTTTCACTATAATGCTGCCATCTATATGCAATAATATGCATGCATGGGTAGAACTCACAATCTATTATACTAATAGAACTAGCCTGTTTGTGGCTCGCCTGATTATGGCTGACCAGCCAGCCATTGGTTGGATAAGCACTAAATATTTTGTAAAGCAGTTCCCTTACGAATTAAGAAATAGTTTTGGACGAATCTATTTTTACTGTTTTAGCATACAAATAATATGACTATATAAGCGTTGCTTAAGACACAGTTCAAACATGTTCAAGAACTGGAAATTAGCTGCTCAATTTGGCAAACGTCAATTTGGCAAAAATTAGAAAAATAACCACAAAAAATCGGATTGGCAAAATGGAAAAGTGAGTTTGGCAAAAAATACTTATCCTTATAGAGGTATTCCACTATTGTGAGAGTACAGTACGGGGGTTTCCTTTAAATTAATCAGGTTGGGTTAAGTTAGGTTGGGTTAGGTTGGGTTAGGTTGGGTAAGGGTTACTGCCTGAAATGCACTGCACCTGTAAAACAGTTTACCGCTATGAAAGTTTTTGTAAAAAGAGCCACTATCAACAAGTATACGGGAAGATACAAAATTACGGTTCGCTCAATGATGATGAGCCAAATACGGTAGCTAGTATTTATTTAGATGCGGGTATTCCATAGTTTTAATTTTTAATATAACTTTAACCCTACGAGTATTAAAAGTATGTAGAAATCATTCGGAGCAGTGTGCATGTGCATGTTCATAGTAATTAATATTATTATTAACATAGGCTGCACTGAAACTGCAATGCTGGACTGATCAAGCGATGTATTATGTACAGTAGTGCTGTTACGTATCGTATAGTAATGAGTAAACATTCTCAGGGGAGATATTGCGCATCAGTCAGCAAAGAGTAAATGCGATGTGGTCAGGTCACTTGAGAATTCAACGAGCCATAAGTTAATCAAGAAGGGATAAGCGAACACTTGACATTTGCATAAGAGCTAATTTCGGCTGAAACTTTGCATTGCACAATGTCCTTTGGTTAGCGATCATCTCCCGTTTTTCTGTATATACCTAGCTGGGATTCGGTCAGGGTATAGGGGGTTCAGTTCCTCCTGCAGTGGAGGGAGACATGTAATCTATTGTGTAATAAAGTAAAAATCACATCTTTCTGCTGTATCCGGAATTTTCGTATAGGCAATTTCGTATATGGGGTGTTGGAATTATCGTATCTGGGCGTGGAAATATCATATTATATGCAAAGGGAAATATCGTATCTAGATTTCGTATATGTAAATTTGGAGTTGACCATTTGCGAGCAGAAGAACGTTATCGGTATCAAAATTTAATCAATATATATAATAATATACAGGAGTACCCACAAGTTCGTACCTAGGTTTACATGAAAATAACTCCGGAACCAGATCAGATAGAAATATGGGGCTAACATTGTTGAAAAGCTGACATTCTAACTCAAGATTGATCTATAATAAGTATGACTTTGAATGATGTTCAGGTCCAAAAAATACAGAACTTGGAAAAAATAATTTTTCTACAGGAAAGAATGGCAATATTTTTCTATTTATTTCTGTAAATTCACCAACTACGTCTCTGTGAAGTTCTAAAATTCAATCACCTGCTCATCCAAATATAATGTTATTACTTGAAAATATGCTTTTCTCCAATGTCCTCATGTTTCCTACGGACGCTCTGACACCTTTTTGCAAATGAGTCCTTTGCTGCTAATTCCCTTCCATAGTTTGCTAGTTTGCTACATGTCAGCGTCCGACAGATTAACCTACCTTCAACCAATAAATAAAAAGAAATAGCGGAATGACCCCCAATGACCTTATAAATTATAATTAATTATGTTCCAAGTTGAAATTATGTTCCACGTTTATAATGACTAAATAATGACAAATTGCTCAGAAATATGTCGGCCATTTTTGGCATGAACTTTGAATGACCCCCTCGACCTTGATCTACTGATCCTATTTTCGCGTTTCCTATTTCTTTAGGCCGTAGTAGTAAGTACGTCTACGTCTACTGAACTGTGTATATCAATGCGTTCATGAAATGAATCCTGGATGACCCAGTTCCCTAGAACATAGCAATATATATATAGCCCTTGAAGTATTGATCTCATGTACCTAATTCGTTTACTACATGTTACTTTGATTGAATACCAGTACAGTAGTATGTGTGTAAGGTTACTTTGCGACCGTTTTTGACATGATCTTAGAATAACCCCTGACCCCACAGACCTTGCCCTACTGACGCCAGTTTTACGTTTGGTCTTTCTTTGTTTATACCGTGTTCGCATGTACAAAATTTTAACCATAATTTGCGTTCATAAGGTGCCCCAAGTAGCATTTACGCCTCTTACAAGTATCCCCAAAATCATTCTGTAAAACAATCAATTGGACTATTGAAACAACCAAGTAAATAAAATACTCCTTGGGGATCGAAATTCCCACGGCCCATGCCCATGAGTCAGTAATTTTAATTTGTCCCATAGTCCCATCCCATTCTTCCCATTTTTGTCACATTATCCCATGCATAGTCCCATTCCCATTCCCAATTCACATTTATAGCCAAATAAGATTTATAATAAGTGGTAAATGCTACAATACAATAAGTACTTCAGTACTACGCATTATAAATAAGGTAAGTGTTATAAATAATGGGCCAATTCACGGTAAATATCGTAAACGCCGCAAACGTCGCAAACTTCGCATCGCAAAATACTTTACCACGTTTGCGGAAAGG